>JAKTRT010000014.1:0-255551 GCA_030579895.1 Sugiyamaella grinbergsii
GGGGGGGGGGGGGGGGGGGGGGGGGGGGGGGGGGGGGGGGGGGGGGGGGGGGGGGGGGGGGGGGGGGGGGGGGGGGGGGGGGGGGGGGGGGGGGGGGTGGATGTCTAGGAGAGACATGGATGGCAGGGGATTATTATTTGTTCGTGAAACAGTCAGCCTCGAATAGAACGGACCAGCATACAAAGCTAATTTCCTGGCTCCACAGCAACCAGAGGAGCTCACACGAGAAGGATCGGGCAGAAACATTGGGTCTGCCCAGTAGGTCAGCAGATGGTAGTATTTTCAAATGGACGTCCATTGGCATAGGCGCAGAAAGAGCCAGAGTATTTTCTGGAGAATCGTACGAAACCTTCTCCTTCTTTAGACCGTCGTACGACGTATATCGTTCTCTTCCCTCCAGTTACCGTTTCTGCACACGGCGCCTTTTTTACATCCCATCCAGCTAACTCCATTCCTCAAGCGCTGCCAGGCCGGGCTTCCCGGTGTAGCCCATATCAGTAGCCGCTCACACCGCGTCACCACCAAAACCCCCAAAAAAAAATATTAAATAACAAAAAAGAAACTACCCGCACCGAAACATTCTATCGCAGAATGACTAAACAATGCGCAGACGGGTCTCAAGCCCATGCCTTCTATCTGCACCGACCCACAGGAGCCTTTGCGTACCAGGCGACCTCTACGCAGCCATTACCAAAGAAAAAAAAAGTGCACGTCTCCCGACCATCGGCGACTACTTACACATAGGCCCAGCCAAACCTAATCCTATCAGCTAATTAACTTAAATAATCGAATCAGGGCCACTTTTTAGGTTTAATTTTTAAGCTATTCAACAGAAAAGGGACGATATTTTTCTCAGTTCAATTATCCGGATTTTGAGTTTATCCACTGCGTTTCCTCTAGAGTGGTTAACTTTGTTTTTCATTTTACGTTTCGTTATTGAAACGTTTGTAACGCTCCTTTGTGTAGACGATAAGATACAACGGTGCAGTGAGTACATAGTTCACACGACCTGAAGTATAAGTATAAGTGCAAGCGCAAGTGGAACACCAATTAGTCAACGTTAGTACAACAGAATTATAATTCTAGTGAAGCGACAAAGTAGAGCTATAACGTAGAGCTACAGAGTAAAGCAAAGTAGAGCTATAACGTAAAGCTACGGAGTAAGGCTACGGAGTAAAGCTACGGAGTAAAGCTACAGAGTAAAGCAAAGTAGAGCTACAGAGTAAAGCAAAGTAGAGCTACAGAGTAAAGCAAAGTAGAGCTACAGAGTAAAGCAAAGTAGAGCTATAACGTAGAGCTACAGAGTAAAGCTACAACGTAAAGCAAAGTAGAGGTACACTGTAAAGCTACAGAGTAAAACTACAACGTAAAGCAACGTAGAGCTACATCGTAAACCTACAAAGTAAACCTACAACGTAAACCTACAACGTAAACCTACAACGTAAACCTACATCGTAAACCTACAAAGTAAACCTACATCGTAAACCTACATCGTAAACCTACACCATCTCAACATTGCGTACAACTCATTCTCCCTTCGCTCACCACAACATACACCTAATGAAGTTGATGCCTGATCCACCCAGATAACACTTGAACTACTTATTATGCCTAGCCAAGACTGGCCCATGGAAAAAATGTTATACTCCGAAACGTATCCCGATATCATCTTGTCGACGTCGATATCGCCGCCTAACAAACACCCTCTAATAACTCATGACCATAAAGGCAGGAAACTATCTCCAGCGCTGTCAAACCTTTTAACCACAACTGTTATTCCCAAGCCAAGAAAGAGCTTTTCAAGACGATCGTCTCGAAGAAATACTGCTATCGATTACGACGATGGCGACCTATTTTTGGACTCGAGGCCCGAATTCAAGACCAGAACAGCCAGTAATTCCAGTACCGACAGTTCTAGCAGTGCCATTACTGCTGTGACCTCTTTGACGACCTCTCCTATTATCCCCAGTTTACCAGCAGCAGCCATTTCACCTAGTGCTACTACTGCGACTACAACTACAACTACAACTACAACTGCAACTACTACTGTTACGTCTCCAATTGAAGACCTGGATCTTTCGTTTGCCTTGTCTGGCTCACTATCGACGGGACTCCCAAATACCACAATCACTCCTGTCTCTACCGCTCGTACCACTACTGCCTCTCTCTCTCGTCAACATCCAATGGACTCCGAACTTTCACCCCCAACTCGTACCGCTAGCCCGTCTCGGTCAATCACGGGCAGCTCGGAGATGCATGCCCGTGCTGTTCGTCCGGAGCTACTCGACTCTCTGGCAACCCTAACCACACCCTCGGGCGCTGGCGAGGATGACTATGCATGTAATCAAAACTTCGGCGCACCTGCAAACGGCACGAATGCACTTATCAACGACTCCACCACCACCAAATGGCAAGGCGCGTTCAAGGGTTGTATCGCGGCCCTCAGTCTCATCCCATCTGATGCCGCTGATAATGATAATACCACGTATGATGGCGCCGTCCCTTCAACTGGTGCCGTGCCAATAGCTTATCACGGCAAAAGATTAGATGACATAAGACTATGGATTGAAGATAACAGCAACGATGCCAATGTCAATGCTACTGGCCGTGCCTCGAATGAAGCCATCTTATCTGTTTCCGGCTTAGCCGAGCTGGACTACGAGTCGGGCTCCTCGGTGGATTCGGGCTCTTTCCAGTCTTGCGCAACTAGTTCATCCAATAGTATCACTACCGGCCCTGTCTCTCGTCGTAAGATTGAAGTTCTTGCTTTTGAAGCGTCTGTTGATGACCATCCTTTGCGAGTTGATGATTTCGATGACGAGACTGACGGTGAAGACGACGACACCGATGGCGATGTTGACTTCGATGAGTCTTCTTCTCCTCGATTGAATGCCAAGAAAAGCTCTGTGTTCTCTAAAACAAAGCGTCTTTTGGCGAAAAAATCAATTGTATCCAACCTTACCGCATCAATTAAAGCCATTTCTCTAATGGCTTCATCTCTTTCCTATTCTCAACAAAGCCAGACTGCTAATTACCTCTCATTTGGTCCCCGTTCCATGGACGAGCCCCATCCCGCTACGCTTTTGGTAGTAGCTGCTCCTACTCGACCTATTGATCGTGCCCATGCCCATACTTCTGGCTCTTCTACTCCTAATACTGTTGTTCATTCACCAAAACTTAAGCCAATTTCTCTCAAAACATACAATGTTCAAACTACAATGATTCCAGGAATTCGTCCTCGTGAGCTGCGTATGAACAGCGACTTCTATCGTATGTATGCCGTCGAGCTTTTGATGAAGATGAATGGTAAAGTGGACGAGTTGTTTGTAGGTCGAGCCCAGATGATTCTTAGACCACGCCAAGATAACAACTCGAGCTATCTTCTCGAGGACGAGTTTGGCAGTGAAGAGATTTTCGGCATTCGGAAGCGATTTGTATCCAGTTTTGATCTTCAAGACCGGTCCAAGAGTCTGCGAAAATCGTATTCTCCGACGTCGCACCTAACATCTTACGTCTCCATTGGCGATTTCTAATTATATCCTCCTTTCCGTTTTTTTGCATATAACCCTCCTCCCCCCCTCCCCAATCTTATTTATTTATTTATTTACTTACTACAATTGATGCATTTTACTTCCTATTTATATTCCGTCCCTACTACAAATCCAACCAAAATAGTATAGATAATGTCATATATTACAATAATGCTACAGATAGGTTGATTAAATAATGCTACGGATCGTTGATTCAAGTCTTTTCGGGGGCTCGGCTTAAAACCGATGAAACAAGATTTTTAAGCTCCATAATAGACTTGGGGAGTCGGTTGCTTTGAACAGTGGGACTGCGGGCCGACTTGACAACCGAGTTCGCTCCCTGGTCGGTAAAACTTCGTTTACGCTTAGCCACTAAGTGAGTCGTCTGGTTCTGCACTCCATCATATAAATGTAATGAGTTCATCGAGCTAATTCTATTCCATTTTTGTAGCTGTTTAGCCCCGGACTTTGAAAGATTCTCTTCATTTTGTTTGGCCATCTTCATTTGCAGGCTCTTTTGTTTGGCGATTGCCGTTTGTTTTCGTGTGAGTTCGCCAGTTTCTGATAGACTGGCTGAAAATGCCTTGGCAAGTTGTTCAAGGCCCGTACTAAAGCTTTTAGACGTGTCGGGGCCGTTTAGAGATAACAGTGGACACCACACAACTTGATCAACATGTCCATTGTACTGTTGCATCTGCAGATTTTCAAACACTTCAGACTGACTTCTGCTGTCCCAATTCATGATTAAAACACTGACAAGAAAGTGTGAATTCGGGATCACGCCAGATAGAATCGCACTAAGAGCATCTCGCTCGATACTAACATCCAACCCACACTCGAACACTAACATTCCGATTTTGCTATACGACTCGACATCGTCCTGAAGTGCCATGACGTTCAGTCGAGTACTGTTGCTTTCCACCGTGCACGCATATGTGGTATTCGGTCGGCCATCCCATTCTAACGACAATTTCTGCCTAATCCACGACCCTACAGTATCATCCCAATCGTTACAGAAAACTGCCAACGACACTTCTCTATCGAATTGCGATTTGCGGCGAAATATTTCTTCAACAGGACGAATCAACAGTGATTTGATGTCTAATGGAGTCCATAAACTAGATGCAATATTACGAGCTTTTTTGATCAACAAGATTTGATCTCTCTGAGATAACTCCGGTGACGGCTTTTCTAGAATCACTTTCTTCAAACTATGACCGCTGGAAGACCTTCGGACATGGCTTTTTCCTAGTAGTTGGAAAACCAGTTCATATTCATCCCGCCGCTTGCGTTTTATATCTGCTCGCTGTTTTGAACGGTGTCCAGTCTCATTAATCAATCGAATAGCATTTAGTCTCGTTCGTTTTGAATCAATATGCTGTGCCAGTGCTTCGGCAGACTGTCTATAAACAATCTTTGATATAATATCATTATAAATATCATTCGAAACTTTGTCCATTGCCGACTGCCTTTGACGTCGAGCATTAATGATGTAGTCCCATTTCTTCGGTATGACACTGGTGGCGAGCTCGTTGAAGACCGCCTGTCTTAGCATTGTATCGACTTGCTTGTTGATCATGGAATCTGTATATACGGGCTTGACAACTGCTGGAGGTTCTGCTGGTGATTGAGCACGAGGAGAAAGAATGGATGTAGATATTTCGGCCCCGCAAGACTTCATTTCAGGTGCTGAAGTGGTGTACTTAGTGCTGGCGAAAGGGTTGATAAAGTCTCCAGTCGTGGATTTTGGATGTGTGGTTATTAATGAGGTCTTTGCTACAGGATTTGGTGTATCTTTGGACATGTTCACAGATGGTAATGAATTAGAGGTCGCTTTGACTCCTCTTTCAGTTGTGAATAACGGAGCTGAATTATTAAAGGTAGCAGACAAATTCGGCCTTTCAGATAGCGACAATAATGGCTGAGGTTTGCTAGCCGGAAAACTATTATTGTCAGAAATATTAGTGGAACGAGATCCAAGGCCACCAGCAACATGCGCCCAAGTCGGTGCCGTCGGCGCCTTGTTGGCAAGTAAAGGCTGTGAGGATGATGGAGCAGCGGTGGAAGGAAGTTTACTGATTGAATTATCACCAAAGCCAAACGGCTTTGCAATGGACGTTCTAGGAGTAGTTTTATTCGTAGCAGCACTAGAAGTAGTGATGAAAGAACCACTAATGTTGCTACCAACACTGCCAACATTCTTATCAACATCACCCGGAAGCACAAACTTATTGAACCTATCACCAACTCTTCGGTCAACTAACATGCTAAAAGGTTGAGCCAGTGGTTGCTTCTCATTAACCTTGTTAGCATTATATGAAACCAAATCTATACACTTTTTACCACTTGCCGGATCTTCGCTGACAGTCAGATCGTAATATTGACAGAATTGCAAGCTCTCTAGTTCACCATCGAATCCTAATAACGTCGTCAATCGATCAGCAAAATATGGCTTGCCTCTAGAATGGTATGCTCTTGACATTGCGTTCAAAGACGCCAATCGAATATCATTGAAGGAGCTTTCCAATAAGAATAAATACAATACGGAAATAGTATAGTCGTGCGAAAGTTTCTGGAAAAATAATGCAAAGAGGTTGGAAGCGTTTTCGCTATAAATATGGCCCTTGTCAATGATTCTGTTCTGTTGCACGAGATTCCGCAGCTCCAGAGCTGATTGGATTCTTGGGTCTTTGAATACGTGGATTGGCAGCTGCTGGACTTGGAATTCGACATCCTGGTCTCTTAACTGACTCAATAACTGGAATGCTCTCATTTCTGGTTCGTTCCGACTGTCAGGGAGCCCTCTTTTGCGATTATCGTTATAAAACTCCGATAAAGTCTGTAGTGTTTTCGTCAGTTGTTCTATCTCTTGCTGTTTCGAATATTCCTGATCAGACCCTGCCATCACATGAAGACAAATTATATGAATCCTGGCAATGCGCTCATTGCATTCGATCGCTTCTGGGCCGGAATAGTTTTGATAAGTGAAATCCTGGCGAATCGATCTTGTTCTATCCCATAGAAACGGGTGACTTCCTGGTAATTGAGGCAAGATAGCGTCGGTTAAATATTCTAAGCTCTTTACAAGAATGTGTGGAGGTCTTACGTCCGAAGGAAGAGGAGGAGGCTGGCCAGCCGCTGGGCGAGAAAACGCTTTCACGGCATATTGACTAGTGACCTTGCCTGTTGATGGGTCCTTTTCTAATTGCTTTACATTGTTCTCATAAGTACGCCTTACTCTTTCGAATATGGGACACATATCTGTACATGAGCCTATGAAAGTAATTGCATCTTGCAGTTTCTTCCTTACATCTGGTCTATCTACAAGACCTCGTGATTCCATTTCCTGACGTTCTTTTTCTCTCATTGCTTGCATCTGACAGTTTGTTAGTAGTTTTTCCAAGAAAGACTGTTTCTCGCTCCTTTGTTTGTATCTACCTGTTCATATAATGCTTGCATATCGGATCCATTAGCAAACTGTTCTTCTAGCCGTAACATGGCGCGCTGATTCGAGAGATCCCATGGATCCTGTTTCCACTCAAACTGTTTGACTGATGCTGAGCCTCTAATCAGAAATGAAGGAACTTTGCGAGGGGCCCGTAATCGCGGTTTGAATCCGGGTGCCGTCAGGCTACCGGCTCCGGAATTTGCAATTGAAGGTTTGCCTTGGAAAACGTTCTTTCCCTGCTGCTGCTGCTGCTGCTGCTGTCTGCCACCTCTGGAGTTACCTCTACCTCCTCTACCTCGATTGAATCCACCTCCTCGTTGGAATTGGCCGAGTTGCGATCCATTTGTGATATTATCGTTTGAGCCTGTGTTCGTAGTGGCGCTCATTCCCGCTACTGCTCTATTGTTTCCATTGTTATATCCGCCTCTAATACTGGTTCCTCGGGATTGGCCCCCACCGCCTCTCGCCGGTCGTTTAGGGGATTGCTGGTTCTGCTGTGGATTGGACCCGAATACGTTATTATAGCCATTAGGAGGAGGTCGAGGAGCTGAAAAGGCAGACGACGAACCGAATACACTATTATTGCCCACTCCTCCTCCTCCTCCACTGGCTTTACTACCCGCTCCTTGACCAGTATTTCCAAGCCCACCAAACATCAGTAAACCTAACCAAACCAACAAATATACAAGCAAACGCCAATGGTTGGAAGGAAACAGTAATGCCTCAACCGTTCATTAGTGAATGATAAAAAGGTTTAGTGAGATCAGAAACCATGCATATGTTCGTCGGTCCAGATATTAAGGACCAGCCTCAAAATCGGCCACTTATTGGATGACATTTCATTCTTATAAGCACTCTCTCATCCTCTTTTCACCTTCCATCTGATCCTGCCTAGACACCTCTCTCCGCTCCCTTTCTCTTCCTCGTACCTTTTGTAGAATGAAGTTAAACCCAATTGCGGTCGCCCTTATGGCCTCGGTGTCTTTGCTGTCGATTGGAGTATCTGCGGTATTCTCGGACGAGGCATATGTCATTGACTGGGCCAAGAATCCAATTGGATATCTGAGTTCAGAAAACACCGTCTATACGAGAAGTGGAAGTAATGACGGTGAATTGGTTGTTGGAACTTTTACAGACTCGTCCGTTTTAGCGTCGCTGAATGCTACTGACGGCACCACTATCTGGCGGAGGTGGTTCGGCGAACCTAATGGTGGAGCCTCTTCTAACAGTGCATCAAAGTGCTTGGTCAGTGTAAACAACGGACTCAATGACCTTTTGGTGTTGGCTAAAAAGTCAGCTGGCCGCGTCACTGCCTGGGACCCTATTTCTGGCCTGCTAGAATGGGAAGCTAAGTTTGGCGAGCCTGTCACTTCAATCAATGGCGCTTTAACTAGTGCTTCAGCTACGACCCATCAAGTCTTTGTTACGCTCAAAAGTGGTGCTCTTGTCAAATTGGACGCTCTGTCTGGGGCTCGTCTTTGGTCAAGTGATTTGCAGATCGATTCAATTCCTATTGCTGTAATTGATCTGTCGAGCAAGGTCGGGGTGATCACTTCGTCAGGCTATCTGATCAATGTAGAAAAGTCGGACGGTACTGTCCATTCGAGAAGAAAGTTTGCAACGGCGACTTCTACATTCCCTCGAGTTATCGAAAACATTCTAGCTATTAATCAAGCTGGTGAAAGTACCACTGTTGTGGCTAAATCAGGATCTAGTGTGGTTATAAGACTGGTAGATCCAAACGGCAATGTCTTTAGTGAAGAGGTTATCAAATCTACTAGTGGAATCACTAGAGCAATTGTAACTTCTACTACCGTCAGCATCAGTGAAGACCACAAACTGGCTCATTTCTTTGCTATTCAAGATAAAACTATTTCTACAAGTGAAAAAAATACATGGTCTGCTGCTAGCTCATTCCCCATGTCATTCTTACCTAATGGCCATATTCTAGCCCAAGATGACTTTGGCCATTTGCAGCTTTATACTTCATCGGATGCCGTCAGTCCTTCTTGGACTCGCGAAGATGGGTTGACTGAAATCACCTCTGCAGTGTTCGTTGATTTCCTGTCTGATGACTCGAGTCTTTCGGAAGAAGAGCTACTTTTCGAAGAGAATACCGACGTTGTATCGGCATTTGCAAGAAGACTAGTCCGCCATTTGGAAGATATGAAATATCTTGTCCAGCAGATTGCTAAATATTCGTCGACCGACAGTGTGCCTTTATCCTCACACACAACTACTGAATCTCACGAGAATCTATTTGGATTTCATAAGTTATTGGTTGTTGCTAATAAGCATAACCATATCTTTGCTTTAGATACTACTGATAAGGGAAAGGTAGTTTGGTCTTTGAGCGTGCCTATCGCGTCGTCTACTTCAATTGTTGACCTTGCTGTTCATTCTGGTTCTGTTCATGTTATTACCTCTACAGGTCAGACCTATACTATCGATGTCGACGGAAGTCTCGAACCTTCAACTTTATTTTCATTACAATCCGACGAAAATATCGAGCAGGTTCTTCAAATACACGATGCCATTTTCGCTGTTTCTAATAAAGCCAATATTTTCACCATCACACCATCCACTAAACTGACATTACAAGAACCTTTATACTTTACCAAACTGTCCTCCGACTACAGCTCCCTTGATGGATACTTCATCTCGAACTCATCGTCTACCAACACCCCACAAAAGACATATAGTTATTCCCCTGGTGCCGGTTATCGTATTGTGGGTATCGCCAAACGGTCTCCTGAAGACCTCACTGCATCTATTGGTAGGGTTTTAGGCGATAGAAGTGTTCTCTACAAGTATCTACATCGGAATGCTGTTGCCATTGCTGCCATCAATGAAGAAACAAAATCTCTTATTATTTCAATCATTGATACAGTCACTGGAAGAGTGCTTTGTTCCAAGGTTCACGATGATGAAATTGTTGGCACAAACGTCAACCTTGTTTATGGTGAGCATTGGATCGTATACTCGTTTTACAGCTCCGTGCCTGGTGAGGGCCAAAAGATCGTTGTTTGGGATCTCTATGAATCCGATACACCGAATCAAAGGCAATCAAAAGATGATGAAATTTATTCATCGTTCGATTCGTTTTCCCTGCCATATATCAAATCTCAAGCATTCTTTTTTAACGAAGAGCCCATCACGTCATTATCAGTGTCCCGAACCAGACATGGAATCACATCAAGAGATATTATTCTCACTTTGGGGAATGGCAAAATCGCCACACTCCCTAAAGCTATATTGGATGCCAGACGTCCAGTGGGTCGGGCACCCAATAAAGATGAGCAAGAAGAGGGCCTCAGCCAATACAACTCTGTTATTTTCTTGCCGCCAAATAATGTTCTGTCTCATTCCCGAGACCTCCTTGCCATTGACCAGATCATCTCAGAGCCAGCGACTCTTGAGTCAACATCACTGATTGCTGGTTTTGGTCAAGTAGACCTATTCTTTACTCGTATCACGCCATCTCGTCCGTTTGATATGCTCAGTAATAGTTTTGAAAAGCCCAAGCTCATTTATACTGTGATGACCTTGTTGACGGCCACGATTCTGGTACGCAAGTTTGCTCTACGAAAACTAATTGATCAGCAATGGGGGGTTGGTGAAACATAAAAAAAAAATATAGTTATAGTCATACTTGTGTTTTTTTACATAGATAATCAATGTTATACAAGTGTAGACTGTCGGTCGGTTATGGACCCTGCGTTGGCGAGATGCAGGGTCTGGTATTGCAACGCTTGATCTGACCCCGTCCCATTGTAATAGCGAATAAAATCCACTCCGTCACAGAAGCAGCGCGTACAAGAGATCACGTTCCGATATTAGGAAACAATAACACTAAAAATACAGTGGATAAGACATGCTAGCACGACTGGACTCTGCAATTCATCATGTGACTTGGATTCTCGTATACGCCGCGCCACGTATGAAACCGCACGCGGACTTCGTGGACCTTACGTTTAAAGCAGCGAACTTGGACCACCACTCGTTTACTACTGACTTCTTCTAATTACGTCAAAACAAAAAATGAAACTTCAACTTGGATTACTGCTTACTACTCTTTTGACGGTTGCATCAGCTGCCGAGCAAGAATCGCTCGAGAAAATACAAATTGGCGTTCTTAGAAGAGCCGAAGTGTGTACTAGAAAGGCCCGTTCGGGAGATATGGTCGAGGTCCATTATACCGGGAAACTGGCTGATGGCACGATTTTCGACTCGTCGATCGAGAGAGGAAAGCCAATTGAGTTCCCGTTGGGTGTGGGCCGAGTCATTCAAGGCTGGGATCAAGGCATTCTTGGAATGTGTGTAGGAGACAAGCGTAAGCTGACCATTCCTCCTCATTTGGGATATGGCAAGCAAGGAGCCGGTGGAGCCATCCCACCTGATGCCACATTGATCTTCACCACCGAGTTAGTGTCTATTAATGGAGAAGGGCTGCCAGTCGTTGAGGTTCCGATTTCAAAGGTCCCGGATCTCGACTACGACTCCAAGACCGAGGACGAGGCTGACTCTGATGCTGATGCTGATACTGCTGTTTATGAAGATGACGTTGATTCAGACTCGTCTGATTACAGTTCCGGCTCCGACACTGATGCTACCGATTATTCGGATGACGATGAACAAGTTATCCACGAAAAATTAGATTTGTAACTGATCTAGTACTAATAATATACATCCCCCTTTGACGATATTGGCTTGTGCCTGTGCAGCCTCCGGCGGCTGGGCTCTGCCCAGACCCGTGGCTCTCGCTTCGCTCGTGTTGGAATGTTAACTTTTTATTCGACTAAATACAAATTTGGTAGGTACATATTCGCCATTTGTTTAATATCTAGCCTTACCAGCAGCAACATCGTGGTAAACATCCAAAGGAGAAGGCTCCAAAGGACTCTCTTTCCAGAGATTGGGAGTGAGGAAGCCATATGTGTTACCGATGGCCACGAAAGCAGCCTTGAGGGTGTTCTCAATAGTTCTGGTGGATCCAGAGGCAGAAGTGTAGGCATCTTCAATACCACCGAGTTGGAGCAACTTCTTAACGGCAGGAGAGGCAACGACACCAGTACCACGAGGAGCAGGGATAAGACGGACAGTGACGGAACCACACTTACCAGTGACCTTGGAGGGCAAAGAGTGAGGTTGACCAAGAGAAGTACCCCAGTAACCACGACGAACGGGGATGATAGAGAGCTTGGCAATGATGATGGCAGCACGGATGGCAGTGGCGACTTCCTTGGAAGACTTGATACCAAGACCGACGTGACCAGCAGAGTCACCAATGACAACGACAGCCTTGAAACGAGTACGTTGACCAGCAGTGGTTTGCTTTTGAACAGGCTTGATCTTCATGACCTCGTCCTTTAAAGTGGGCAAGAATTGATCAATGATTTGGAACTCCTTGACGGGGAGAGAGTGGAGATAGATCTCTTCGAGAGACTTGATCTTACCAGCTTTGACGAGACGGCCAAGCTTAGTAACTGGCTGCCATCCCTTTTCTTCTTCCTTACGGCCTCCACGACGAGGGCCACCACGGCCACGAGGACCACCACGACCACGGGGAGCGGCACCGGAACGGCCGAATCCACCACGAGCTTGAGCAGGAGCTTCAGACATTTTGAATGATTTCTAGTTGTTGTTTTTTATTTTGTCGGAGGTTTGTTGAACAATTAAACGACTGCAACGGATATGTGAAGCGGGTGGAGAATTCCTGTGAGAGTGGGTGGAAAAGTTTGAGTCGGTTGGTATGTCATGTGATTTTAGACGACTGAAAAAGTTTCGTCTGCAGGGCTATTGTCACGTGGACGCGGTGTGTGACTGCAGTCATAGACCGTTCTTGCCTAAATAGGAAATAGTGTTAAAGGACCTGCCCTAACCACTATCTTTTACCCCCGTCTAAACCCTTGCCTTTGAGCTCAGCTCTCCGCTTCACAGGACCCCCAATGTTTGGATGTTGGGGGGGGGTACAGTCGAAACAACTGATTATCTATTTAGAAAGAATTCTATGAATGTCAGCTACAAACTCATCTATACGAGCGATGGTGGAATCCCAGGCAAACATGAACCGACTGCTATTGTCGATGATTTCATAAAAATGCCAGTCAATGGCGTGCAGCGAGGAAGTGAGATCGTCTGATAGATGTGCAAATACAGCATTGGCTTGCACGGGGAGAATGATGTTGATGCCTGGGATCTCTGAGATTTTGGACGCGAAATATTCCGCGCATTTGTTGGCATGGCGAGCGTTTTTCAGCCATACATCATCGGTCAGCATGGCTATCCAGGGAGCACTAATGAACCGCATCTTGGACGCCAATTGACCCGCCTGTTTGATACGAGCGGCGAAATCCTCGTTCTCCGGATTGGAGAAGAAAATAACCGCTTCTCCAAGCGCCATGCCATTCTTACTGCCGCCAAAGCACAAGACATCGACACCAGCCTTCCAGGTGATGTCAGCAGGACTACAGTTCAAAGCAGCACACGCATTGGCGAACCTAGCACCGTCCATATGGAGCTTCAAGCCATAGTGTTTACACACTTTAGAAATCGCTTTCACTTCGTCAATTGTATAGATACATCCGGTCTCAGTAGACTGGGCAATGGACACCGCCTTGGGTTTGGCGCTATGAACATCGTCTCTCTTGTTAACAATCTGCTCGATCAACTGAGGAGTCAATTTGCCATCGGGAGTCTTGGCAACCAAGTTCTTGGTACCGCCAGAGAAGAACCCTGGTGCGCTACATTCGTCGGTCTCGATATGGGAATATTCTCCACAGATGACAGCTTGGTAAGGGCGGCATACGCTGGATAGCACCAGCGAGTTAGCGGCCGTTCCATTGAATACAAAATGAACCTCGCTTTCCTGGGCTTCAAACGTCCTTTTGATAATATCTACAGCCTTTGCAGTCCAGCTGTCATCTCCATATGCGATTTCATGGCCAACGTTTGAGTGGATTATCATCTGAAGGGCTTCTGGGCAGATGCCAGCATAGTTGTCGCTCGCAAACTGTTCGGACATTCTACTTCAGTTAGCATTTGATGGGTACCGTAGCTTGCTTGCTTCGCTCGGGACGAGGGTGGTAGTTACCTTTAGGGACGGTTGGCTGTTGTGGGAGTTATTTGGTCTACTTATAGCCGGTCGGTCGGGTATATTAAATATTGGCACCGACGATATATATTAGTATTGACATACGGCGGTACTCCGGGGTCGAGGTCGCTAACTGATAAACTCCTTTCTGAAAGATTGTCAAAAAGTGGCAGTTATAGGGTAGCTACAGGCGATCACAAGAGGTCGCACTCAAACGCTACGAAAGATTGTCAAAAAGTGGCAGTTATTATATAGTTGACAGCGTTCATAAGAGGTCGTGAAACGCTACTAGCGATAGTCAAAAAGTGGCAGTTATTATGCAGCTACGGGCTTCACAAGAGGTTACTAGACACTGTCAAAAAGTGGCAGTTATCTTGTAGCTACGGGCGTTCACAAATGGTCACCACCAAACGCTACTAGAGATTATCAAAAAGTGGCAGTTATTATATAGTTAACAGCGTTCATAAGAGGTCGTGAAACGCTACTAGCGATAGTCAAAAAGTGGCAGTTATTATATAGTTAACAGCGTTCATAAGAGGTCGTCAAACGCTACTAGCGATAGTCAAAAAGTGGCAGTTATTATATAGTTAACAGCGTTCATAAGAGGTCGTATTTTGGTCGTTACTGGGCCCACCGAGAAAAAGAGTATACCATTCTATTTCTCTCAAAGTAGCATATCTAGCAATACCATTCTTTTTCCATCAAAGTCAGTTGTTCCTCGAAAACAGACAGTCCAATTATGGCGCCAGGAGGCTGCATCACATGACCATGTCGACACCCCCATCCAGACACTGCTGTGGCGGTAGATGTGGCGGTGGAGCAGTCTCTGGCGGGCTCCTTCCGACAGCACCCTCTATCGCACTTGCCACCGCCTCTAGGGCGAACCGCCGAGCGCGAAACTGCTCTTCGTTTTGGTACGTAGACACCGTCTCGTGCCACCTATTTCTTATTCGATTCCTTCTTTCGAGTCCTAACAACGTCCGTCCAATCCCCTGTGCTCTTTATAACCTTAGCAGTACCTAAAGCCGGCTTGAAATGCCACCACCATCCGGTTAGGGCTCCCCGGCTTCTGCCGACTCCAGACAGTTACGCGTGCAGCAGCAACCTTAGCAGCAGCATCTGCGCTAGGATAAGCCCGGCGGCGGCCCCGTTCTTTATCGAAGAAAAAATGTTAGTGGTTGTCCCAGCTATTTAAGAAGCTCACGGCATTGACTGGTTGGCGCCCGATTCCTACTAAATATTTTTTTTCACTTGTCTAACCACGTTACTGGCCATTTTCCTAGAAGACTGTCACCCCCGTTGCCGACGTCCCACTTTCCAGATTACCAGCCAATTATTCTCTTCGTAAGCCCACTATGTCGTAAGTACACGCCGGCGGGCCTTTGTCTGCCTCCGGCGGCCGGGCGCTGCCCGGACCCGTTGTGCTCGCTTCGTGAGCGGGTGGGTTGGAGCGAGCCTACGCTGGGCCCTGCTATGCCTGTACACACCACCAACCCGCTCCGCTCGCGAAGCGAGCACAACGGGTCCGGGCAGCGCCCGGCCGCCGGAGGCAGCACCTTCCACCCCCCCTTGCGCGCTCACCCTAACAGGATCGTTCAGCTACGCAGAAGCAGCCACGAGCGGAGCAGCAATTCCTAATGACGAAGCGATTCCGGTCGAACATGTCAACGTCACTGACGATGTAGCCAAGATAGCCCAGAAGGCGGTTGAGGAGGCCGAGGCGCTCGAGAAGGAGGCCGAGAAGGAGGTCAGCAAGGCCGTCAACGGATCAAAGGGTGCTTACAACAAGTACAAGGAGGTTCTGAGCAACGAGATCTCAGCGGTGGGCGAGGAATTGAAAGACCCAGTCGTGTCGAGCTCGCTATTGTTCACGATTCTCGCTGCCAGCGGTGGTGCCTGCTATCTGGCCCAGCAACACAAGGCTGACAAGCTGACCTGGCCTGCCGTTGCGGTCGTCAGTGTTGGAGTCGTTGTAGCCGGTGCTCTGGAGTATCTGGCAGCTGTTAAAGTTTTGAAGAAACAGAAATAGGGAGGTCATATTATAGGTTTTATATATATATATATATAAGTATGGTATGTTCTAAATGGTATGTATATAGGTAGTATAATAAGAGCATGCCAGAAAGATGGGGTAGATGAAGATGAAGGAGGGTTAGGTATTTTGTGGAGGAGATGGTTTGAGGAGTGGTTAGAAGGGTATTTAGCAGAGTGTTGATGTGAGGGATAAGTCGGGTGGTGAAGAGAGATAAGTCGAGGTTTGATGTGAGGGAAAAGTCGGGCGGTGAGGAGAAACGAGAAACACGGAGCGTCGACAGAGCATGGCTGACTGGGTTAAGCAAATGTCATGCCTATAGTGGGAGGATTATTCTGAAGGCCGGATGAGTATATGTTCGACATTGAACAAGCGACCTCACAGACGGTGCTTATTAGCAATGACTAGGTGATTAGCATTACCACACGAGACAAGACACTCTCTGACCAGACGATACAAGACGCTCTCTGACCAGACAAGACACTCTCTGACCAGACGATACAAGACACTCTCTCTGATCAGACAAGACACCTAACAACAGAAAAGACAAGATATTCCAGTCCGAGCAGACAAGACATTCTCTCTGATCAGACAGCGCCCAGCCAAATCCATCAGCCAGCCTGCATCTCCTCTTCCCTCACACCGTTCAAGGACATGATCGGTGACGTTAAGTTGGCGCCCCTGACGATCCTTGGATATGCGAGCCCATCGACAGCTTGGCACGTCACCTCCGCCGATGCTATTCTTCGCAGCGTCCAGTTGCCGACGTTACGATCGGTCTGGAATGAGCGCGCATCACGCCCCTGCACCACCACCTGCTTTGCTCTATCAGTCCGCGCGCTGTCAGCTTCGCGCCTTTGGCGCCGGCACGCAGCATGTACATATTCCATCAGGAATCCGCTCCAGGGGCACAGCCTCCGGCGGCTGGGCTCTGCCCAGACCCGTAGCTCCGCTTCGCGGAGGGACGGGTGGATGTGTCCGCCAGGTCGTAGCGGCCCTCCGCGAAGCGGAGCTACGGGTCTGGGCAGCGCCCAGCCGCCGGAGGCTACTACCCACGGCGGTCCGCCAGATGGGGTATAATGTAAACAAACGGGCTAGGGCAGGGCGCCTACGCAATCGGATGGCTGGCTGATGGTGATGTCACGTCACACGTAGTGTGGTCGGCTTCGGCGTGGGATCGAGGATATCGATTGTCTCATGGTACGTTGTGCTGTGTGGATTCGGTAAGTTGGTTATGGGACGGGCGGTTGTTACGGTAGGTTTGGCATGCTATGGGCGGTTTATGGTGGGCCAAGGCACGGTCACGAAGCCGAGCACGAGTGAGGACGGGAGTTTATGTATCGACGGTAGGTCTACATAAGGTTTGTTTCGGCATGAGATAGCAGCGAGTGGAGGTGCGTAGGAATTTAATGGTAGAATGTAGTGTAGTGTAGTGTTGTGTAGAGTAGTGTAGTGTAGCGGATGAGTATTGTGTAGTGTAGCGTACGTAGCGTTGTGTAGTATGGTCTGGGTGTGCAAATTGTAGTCTCTAGCTCGCACGTCGGTTGCCTGTAGAGTTGTTATTGAGTTGTTATAGAGTTGTTATAGAGTTGCTGTAGCGTCGCCGTAACGTCGCTGTAGCGTCGCTGTAGCTTTATAGTTTCTATCCTGGAGCGTTGCTGTATCTTTCCTGTAGCGTTGCTGTATCTTTCCTGTCGCGGCTGTATCTTTCCTGTCGCGGCTGTATCTTTCCAGTAGCAGCTTTACAGTTCCTATCCTTTGGCTTTGCAGTATCTTTCCAATAGCATCCCTGGAGAGTCGTAGTAATTCTGCCGGTAGCGTGTCCCCCGATAGTCCTTTAGCGTAACTGACTGTTTCACCTGTAGCACGTCGGTTCTGGCGTTCACACGTCGTTTTCGCACGTCGTTTTCGCACGTCGTTTTCGCACGTCGTTTTCACCTCGCTTTAGCCCTAGCTTTAGCGCGGACCTGTTACTCAGTTAATGATCGTTTCCAAAAAAAGAACCGTGGCATTGTTGATAGTGTTCTTAAAATAACATCATTTTCCATATTCTATTATCAAGAGTTGGGAGTTTGTCCCTTATTATGTACCAGCCATAGTAAACGTAATGTCAACAAACAAACCATATCGTCGTTAAATATTTCTTTACAGGAGCGGGCATTTCTTTTTTCTTGCTTTTTTATCCATAGTCTCAAATAACACCTACGTCGAGGATATTGACTGTCATTGATAGCGGCCGAGTGGGTTGTATTACCGGTAGTAGAATGGGCTAAATAGATAGACCGGCTGGTATGTTTGACTTGCTGGTGTAGTTACCGACTTGGCTGCCTGTCGCGCCGGCCGACCCAGCTCTACTGCTGCCTACCTCTCGCCTACCGTCTCTCGATCCTCGTGCTTGGCCTGCAACGCAAACGCGACGCAATCGAACACAAACCTATCTAACCATTCTCCTCACGCATTAACGCGGTAAATATCGTTTTTCACACCCCCTTTTTTCTTGAGCGTGGTTGGGTTCAGGACCAGAATTCATAAACTTCCACAACCCTCCATATACATACGCAGCCGGTTGTGCCTGCCGGCCTGTTTTGCCTGCTTACCTACCTGCTTGCCTGCCTGTGGGCGCTCAATCTCAGTGCCTTAACCTGCTTACAACCCGCCCAACCCCCAAGCGCACACACACCCGCTCGGGTCGGGCTTTTTTTTTTCCCTCTCTCTTGCTTTCTCCTGCCTCCTTTTTTTTTTTACTTCCTCTTCTGCTTCTCCTTTTCTCGTTTGTTTTCTTTCTCTTCTCTCTTTATAACCATTTGGGGTTTTTTATTTGTGCAGAACTTGAGAACATAAACTTATTGTTTTTCCAAATAACTAAAATACATTACAAAAATGCAATTCAAGAAGTTGGTTTTGGCTACTGCTGCTATCAGCGGTGTTTTTGGTAAGTTGATGATGTCAAGTACAAGTCATGGTGATGAAAAGTGGATTGAATTGATTTAGGTAAACTGTCAAATGGAGCTTGGATGATAAAAAGGTTTGTTACGAACTTTGTTGTGATGAAAGACTGTTATATGGTTACTATGGTTATGGTACTTGAATAGGATAAGCTATACGAGTCTGGCAGTTGACAGTGATAGTGAATGATAATGAATGATTGTGAAAGCGAATGATTGTGAAAGCGAATGATTGTGAAAGCGAATGATTGTGAAAGCGAATGATTGTGAAAGTGAACGACTGTGAAAGTGAACGACTGTGAAAGTGAACGACTGTGAAAGTGAACAATAGCAATGCACAAATAGGTTGGTGAAGAGCCAATTGGTTCTACTATGCTGGCTATACTGGCTATACAGGCTATACTGGCTATACAGGCTATACAGGCTATACAGGCTACACCGGCTATACAGACTACACCGGCTATACAAGCTATACAAGCTATACTGGCTATACAAGCTATACAAGCTACACTGGCCATACAGGCTATACTGGCCTCCTGGCCTCTATACACACTTCTCGTCTTTATGGTACTGGCAGTCTGAATACGCTGACTAGTGATTGTCGAGCTCTTCATCTTTCACTTACTATTGGCATTGCGACCGTCACCAAAACCGACTACCAACCGGCCTATACAACGCTTGGCGTATCGCTGCGCTTCCCATGCTTGCAGTAAATTTTTTTTCTTCCAACAACCACTCCCATAACTTTCCGCTCTCCATGTCGCTCACTCACCCTGCTCCTATCTATCGCATATGCCTTCTAAAAATTCTCCCATTGGTCTACCCAACCAATTGACTATGCGACCCCCCACTCTCCTCGTCTATCCATACTGTGAAAATATCATGTCTGGCATGCTGCTCGGGGTGAAGGTATCGGCCAACCGCAGTTTTTTCCTGCGTCGACCTCCCAAAATGCACTTCGTGTTCCGTTTGAAATTTCACCAGCTGTCTTTTTTTTTTTTTTCAACCCGAGTCGATCTCGGTGCTATCTGCAGCAACCCATTTCGGTATTGGCTGAGATCAACAGAAACCCCCAAACCCTACTTTTATCTTACATTAAGTTTAGGTCGACAAGACGAGGGTGAGGGTTGTTTTTTGGGAGCAGATTAGCCCGACGGTTAGCCTGGGAATCACGATAAGCGGCGGTTTGACATTTTCACATGAGAGTGGACGCTAGTCGATGGACGAAGAGTAGAAAAAATGTGAAAAATGGGCGCACCACGTAACAGAACACTATCTTTCAAAAGCCACGCTATAAAATGAACACCCCTTTATCAACTCTGCTGTTTATCACACCTCCACTCCTTTATCACCATTACTAACTCGCCCTTTTAGCTGCTGATTCTAATAAAGTCTGCTCTACCGATTTGACGGCTAAATCCCAATCCGATTTGGACGGAATCAGTGGATGTCAAACTTTCGACGGTACTTTGACCCTCGACCCTGCCCTTACTTTGGCTACTTTGAACGGCGTTGAAAAAATCACTGGTGACTTTGTCGCCATCAACTGTACTGAGTTGGGCTCCATTTCTGCCCCCTCTCTTGAATCCATTGGCGGCAAATTCGACTTGGAGATTCTCACTGTCTTGAGTACTTTGGCGTTCCCTCAGTTGACGTCTGTTGGGTCCATTTACTGGATCCATTTGGCAGGAATCTCCAGTGTTCAATTTAACAGTGTCGTTACTAAAGCTAATAGTATCGTCATTTCCGATACTGGCTTGACTTCTCTTCAAGGTATCGATGTTCAAGACGTCGACGTCTTTGACATCAACAACAACAGATATCTTAATGAAGTCAACGTTGCCCTTCAAACCGTTACTCAATCTTTGGATGTTTCTTTCAACGCCCAACAAGTGTCGGCCTCGTTCCCTGCTCTTCAATGGGCCAACAACATGACTTTCCGTGATGTCTCGTCCATCTCTTTGCCCAACATCACTGCTGTTAATGCTTCCATTGGTTTCATCAACAACACTGTTATGGGCATCGCTTTGCCTCAACTTAAGACGGTTGGTGGTTCTTTGGCCATTGTCTCTAATGACCAGCTTTCCAACGTTTCTTTCCCCAGCTTGACTACCATTGGTGGTGGGTTCCAAATCGCCAACAACACCAACATTGGCTCCATTCTCGGTTTCCCCAAGGTCAAATCTGTTGGCGGTGCCATTGATTTTGCTGGTAACTTCAGCTCTGCTCAATTGCCCTCTTTGACTTTGGTCAAGGGTGGTGTTGATATCGACTCTTCTTCCTCCACGTTTAACTGTAGTGTCTGGAACGAGGCCCACTCTGACGGAGATATCCAAGGTGACTCTTATGTGTGCAAGGCCTTGTCCACTTCCACCTCTATTGCTATCCATGCCACCACTGGTTCTTCGTCTGGTTCGGCCAATGCTGCTTCTGCTTCTGCCACTGGCTCGTCCTCTTCCAAAGGTGGTGCTGCCGTGCCCTTGTCCTTGGAATACACTTCTTTGTTCGGTATCCTTGCCGCTTTTGTTTTCCAATTCGTTTAAAATAACAAACACTAATAATAGTCTTAGTTTTTATCAATGTATTAACCTTATTGTAACCGTCCTTTTTCTCCGCCAATATAATAAATAATTTCCTATATACTTTTAACTGGTGGGCTGTGAGTGACGAGCAGACGGTCCAAGCACTCCGCGAAGCGGAGCTACGGGTCTGGGCAGAGCCCAGCCGCCGGAGGCTGCCCCCCCCCCCCATGTAGACTGGTGACTATTTGTATACACCGTTTTCTCGGACGTACCGGGCTACCGAGGGAAGGATGTAGGTGGAGACATCGCCATCTTGTGCGGAAAGCTGGCGGATCAGCGAGGAGCTGATACCGTCAGTTTTCTCGGTCGTCGATTCTGCTACTACAATGCGGTCGGCCCAGGACGAGGGCACGCCGGGGAGCTCGCGTTGTCGAATTCGCTGCGGTAGCGCCAATTGACCGCTGACATCGAGTTCGGCGTAACTATTTGTCTTGGATACCGAGATTGGATCTGGAGGGCGAGTAAGGCAGAAAAAGCCTGCCTGGCTCATTAACGGCTCGAGCGACTGATTGAGCGGCAGACTCGAGTCGTAGTATTTAGTGTCGAGAATGCGGACCAGAGTGTCAAACCCGACAAGGAAAACAATTGACTGGGACGAGAACGGCGTAGTGCTTGATATGGCGGCTTTAACTGCCGCTAACTTGTCAATGAACCTGGCATGGCTGGTCAAGCCAACATGGACTCGGAGACTTGAGTCGGGTGATGATTCCTTCATCATCGACTCGGCCATCAATTGCATCATTTTCACTCGATGTGCGAACTGCTCTAACGATTGTCCTTTCTTATCCGCATTGTTAGTTGCTAGAAGGAGCAGTAAAGAAGGCGATTGAGAAGAATAGTAGCTCAGAGCGTTTTCGGCTATGGTTTGATGGGCTTTATGTGGAGGATTGAAGGAAGAATCTAGAATACAGAGCGGGCCCTTTGTGTAGATTTTCGGGGCACAGTCGAGGTCCAGCAGTTTGAAAGACGACTTGGATGTAATAAACTCGTGGATGATTGGTTCCAGCTGTTTTGCCATTTTGTAGCCGTAGTCGGTGTTAAAGAGAGGAAGCAGGAAAGAAAAGAGTGTAATTAGACCGGCAAACTGGAGTGTACGTTTAATTATAGTGTACAAAAAGTAGATCTACGAGTGAGACCGGCTGCCAGCAAGTTAAAACCATTCTATTAAATACTTAATATCTAGTAATATGGATTATTAAAAACTATACGACCGATTGCGAGGTAGAAGAAATGGCTTTATATTTTTAATAGCTATATATTTGAATGCAGGGTCCGAAGATAAGGGTTAGGAGGAGCCGGTTTCTCGGTAGGCCACGGCTGGGAAGATGCTTGTGCTGGTTGCCGATTAATATTCCCTGGGTCTGGTCCATCCATAGGCGGACCTCTTGATAGAGCACTCACCCTCGTTTTCACAGAGAAGCAAGCAGGCCAGGCAATGGCTGACCAGACTACGGCCGCCGAAAATGAAAGGAAGGTCGATGTGACATCAGACGAGGATTTCATTTGTCAAAGATAGAACCTCCAGCCGGTCTCGGAGCATTGTCTACCAGCCTACCTGCCGGTGGATAGCCGAAGTAACGGAACGCTAGGGTTGGGGTGCCCAACTCTTTAGCATGTGAAGAATACTCGGCAGTGATTTGGGTGGCAGGCAAGCAGGCAGGGAGGCAGGCAAATAACCAGGCAAACAACCAGACAACCAGGCAGGCAGGCAGGCAGGCAGGCAAATAACCAGGCAAACAACCAGACAACCAGGCAGCAGACAACCAGGCAGGCAGACAACAGCAAGCAGGCTGGCCAACAGCCAGACAGCCACTCTGCCAGGCACCCCAGCCCGTCCAGAAACATGCGCAAAGAAGAACCACTCAATGTTAGCTTAAAGTTTATATTGAGAACTGGTTGTCAATCTTCACCATCCGACTCTTGGACAAAAGTGGGGAAACTAAAGTCCAACTACATCCAGTGAAGGCAAAAAAAAAAAGGCATTTGGCGAACCAGATTGTTTTGCTTGTATAAGGAACCGCCGACAAGAGTTGATTAAAAAGATACAAAAAAAAAGAAGCTTCGTAGCCGACTGACAAAAACCATTGTCCAACCGGCATCCAACTTCATTCCATTCTACACCTACGACCTCACTCAATTCAGTCCTCTTTCAGATCTATAGACTCACAATGGTAAAGAAAGAAAAGTCTGTCGGTGACAAGCCTCGGTCATCCGAGCCACCAGCTTCGTCGACTTCTACTCCTGAACCATCAGAAAGAGAAAAGAAAAAACAAAACTTCATTGTTCGTACTATATGGACTTTGGTGATGATTGCATTTTTCTTTGCAATTCTCGGAGCAGGTCATATCTGGGTCATTGCAATGGTGGGATTAATACAAATCCTCACTTTCAAAGAAGTCATCAACCTTGCCAGCGAGCCGGCAAGAGAGAAAAAGCTACCATGGGGTCGCAAGCTCAACTGGTATTTCCTGGCCACCACCATTTACTTTCTAGAGGGCGAAAACCTCATTTATTATTTCAAAAATGTCGTACTAGTGGATACTCTACTATTACCGTTGGCTATCCACCACCGGTTTTTATCCTACTGTCTGTATATCATTGGATTCGTATACTTTGTCTATTCTCTTGAAAAAGGCCATTATAGATTTCAATTCACCCAGTTCTGTGTTACCCACATGACTTTGTTCTTGGTGGTGCTCCAGGCCCATTTCATTGTTAATAACATCTTTGCAGGTCTTTTCTGGTTCATGGTGCCTGCTGCATTGGTCATTTGTAACGATATTTTCGCGTACCTGTGCGGAATCACATTTGGCCGCACTCAATTGATTGCCATTTCCCCGAAAAAGACCGTCGAAGGGTTCATTGGCGCATGGATTTGTACCATGATGTTTGGTGTTATCCTCAGCCATGTCCTCATCCAATATAACTATATTATATGCCCAATGGAAGATCTCGGCCAGAACATCTTCCAGCATCCTCACTGTACCCCCGACCCAGTATTCCTTCCACATATATACCACATCCCCCCTTTCCTCCAGTCCTTGGTCCATAACGCTACCTTTACCCTAGCGCCTATCCACATCCACGTTACGTTCCTTGCGACCTTTGCGTCGCTGATTGCTCCGTTCGGCGGATTCTTTGCATCTGGGCTAAAACGAACGTTTCAAGTCAAGGACTTTGGCGACACCATTCCCGGTCATGGCGGTATCACTGATCGCATGGACTGCCAATTCCTCATGGGCTTCTTCTCTTACCTGTACTATGAGTCGTTTGTGTCCAATCACCATTTCTCCGTCACCTCTATTCTCCAAATAGCCGTCACCAGTCTGAGTACCGAAGAGCAGGTCCAGCTGGTGGTTGCGCTTCAAAAGTACCTCCACAGCAGAGGTATCATTGACGATAAGATACTGGAATGTTTATCTACCTAGGCAAATTTAATTGATATATATCTCTACACTCGTACTGTGCCTCCGGCGGCTGGGCTCTGCCCAGACCCGTAGCTCCGCTTCGCGGAGGCTGGTGGTGGCCTATCGACGTTCTCCGCGAAGCGGAGCTACGGGTCTGGGCAGAGCCCAGCCGCCGGAGGCAGCACGGGAGCCGAGCGGGTCAATAATAATAGAAAAGAAATAGAAAAGAATACAAAATAAAATGAAATCCACTAGAATATGCAAATTAATTATGATGTTGTGGAACACCCCCTTTACCTTCCGGAAGGCTTCTTCCAATAGTACTAGAGTCGGTCGTTAGTTGTGCCACATATACCTATTTGCCCCACTGGGTTCACTTACCTGTTTGTGTTGTCGTCGACAGGACCGAAGTCCACCATGCCCACGAGACTGTTCGAGCATCAGTCGTCTGTGCTCATCGTCGTCATTCTCCGGCAAGTAGTAATACTCCTCTTCTAATGGCTTGCCTGCGGCGTCTTTGCCGGATCTTTGGATTATACCGACACATTTGATGTCAGAAAGAAGGTCTCGAAGAGTACTTTTTGGCACTGAAGATAACGCTCCTAAAGCTCTCCGTAAGGTCGACATGGGCGTTGAAGACAGCCTTGAGAACGCCAGGTTGTTGGCCACCAAGTGCCCGATCTTTTGCACCTCTTCTTCGTCTAATTGGAGATCTTGATCTGATTCGTCTTCGGACTTTACTCTCTTGGGCTTTTTCGATGGCTCTTCCGAAGAAGCTCTCTTTCGAGTCTCGATCTGTTCCTTTTTGATGTTAAGAGACTCGCTATCTACTAGCGGCTGCGATATTGGCGCGTGCGCTTGGTTATGTGGTTCCGACTCTTGTTCCGCTGTTGGCTGGGGCTCTGCTTCCATTTCGTGTAATGGTTCTAGAGGCTCAGAAGCCTGGTCGTGAGTCTCCTCTTCTCGTAGCCCTCTAATGGGCGACGACGCCATTGTAAAGGATGGAGTAGAAGGAGCAGCGCGGGGTGATGAAGGAAGTGGAACACCGGCCTCTGAGCTAGCATGCAAGGGCGTGGTCAGCTGAGCAGCCTCTATTGAGAATTCTCCGTCATGCAATGGAGTACCAGGGCAGTTAGGCGTGGTCGACTGGTGTTCTCGGTCGTCTTTAGAGGCCGTCGGCAATTCGGCGGTTTTTGGAAGAGTAATCTGTTCAGCAGTCGCCTCAACGGCCTCTTCAATTGACTCGGTTACTTCATTTTTCAAATCAGTTCCATTTGTAGACTCAACTTTAGCTTCATCTTCTACAACCATCATATTTGGCGATGAGTCGGGCTGAGGAGTGGATCTCTTTGTATCGGCTTGAGACAACGCTAACATCTCATCTTCAGTATCGTCATTAACGTCGTCATCGACCATCTCCAGTAACGCCCTTTCGCCTCTAATATCAATAGTGATACCAGGAACATATTCTACTTCAATTCCATGTCCTTTGGGTACTTCGTAATCGGTGGTACCCGTAGACTTTGGATACCCGTCGTGAAGATGTGCTTCATCAATCTTCTTGTTGTAATATGGGACGACGACCGTCAAGCCATTCCACCCTAAACACTCTATTGATAGGGTTTTCGTTGACGAATCGTAATGCACACTGGCATGAACTCTTGAAACAAGCTTATTCTTTCTAGAGAGCGCGACATCGCAAGATTGAGATGACCTGCCGATTGTCACGGACTTGCCAGATCTAGGCAACCGGACCAATGTTACAGTTGAAAGAGGCGACCTAATAGTGAACGATTGCTCCCGAGCAGCAGATGGCGCAAACGTAGGCAAATTGCCATTATTTAAGGGAATGCGATTATGATTGGCAGTGGCTTTGGTCAGTTTCAAAATGCCGCTTCGTTCTTTTAAGGGAGACGAAGACGCGGTAGAAACTTGGTCGTTTCTGCGACGAGTCGGGGAGGACGAGCGATCTCCTACTGTTGAAGATGGATCTGGTGTAGGATAAAACAACGCCATCGGAGCGGCATTGTTGTTGGCTCTTGTAAGAGACGGGGACGGGGAGCACGGACCAGAATCTTCATGAATTTTAATTGGCAAGTCTTTGTGATCTGTCACTACTAGACCACCGTTCGTGGGGACATCAGTAGGAACGAACGCGGGTAATAATCCAGATTTTGGAGATAGCCCAATGAAATCATTATCCTGTAGAGCGTCAATGCCTGCTCTTTTATTTGTAGACATTAATTTTTGGTGTACACGACCCAAATCCAGCTCATGACGGGGTAACTTCCGTCTAACGGATGTGGCCATCGATGCCGCTGGAGGGGAAGAAGGAGGGAATTGATCCATTTTGTGGTGGATTCAAGAAATGAATGAATAGGACCTAACAAGAGACGTTACGAGAGATAAAAGTGAAATACAACGAGACGTAACGAGATATAACAAGACGTAATGATATAAAGAGACGTACGCGACGTGATACGACGAAATACTAATAGATACAACTGACAATTCGTAACCAAACTATTACTTCCTATAGATATTTAGTACTAGCAACTCCAAACTTAGCTGACTGTATTTTCTACTCTTCTAGTCATATATCCCCAGTAATAAACGAATGTAAACAAATGAACGACAGTCAAAAGCTTATTCCTAAGCCCTTAATATTCAGTCTTCAAAGACCAAAAAGATTCACCGAAAAATATCAAGGAATAAAAAATTGACAAAGAGAAAAGGAGTGGGTTGGTTTCTAACTTCTGTAGAAATATCTACACGCGAATCGGAGTCGAGGATATGTTACTGAGACCGCGTATAGTACGCGCACCATACAGCCGTTCATTTTTGGTACGCATGATGTCGCAGAGGTGATACGCGTTATTCGGATATTAAAGCGAAGGCCCTATGGAATCAGATCGTTAAGAGGGTAGAAGAGCGGTAGCTTGGTGATTCAGTGGAATGGGAGACCGAAAAAAAGTATGGTTGTGAGGAACGACAGGACCAGCGAAGGCTCGCTCACGGTGTACATCATGGTTAAGTTCTATTACTATTTTACTCTACTTTGATAGAGGACATTATCAATTAAATATACAGCTATATAGGTCAATTCCAATGGAGTTAGTTCTAAATCGGATGCTGAAATGATTAGCAGCAGAGAAAATAATTTCACGCGGGATGGAAAAACACGACCCAGACACGAACTGCACAGATATATACGCGGGTCGGGATCCTTTACATTACGACGCGGTACACGCCAATCGTAGACAATACAGATGGGTGGATGACAGCTCCTTATCTCATTTTTAAGTCACACCAATTTTTTTTTTGCTTATCTCTCTTTTATGCCATGGGGTTAAGGTTAAATTAGATTAAATTCTTTCAGGTAGATCTCGGTAAAACTAGCGCACAAAGCCCTTACCACTATCTTATCTTATCGTACATGATCTTATCTTTTACATGCAGGGTCAAATTAAGGTTTAGTGGCAAGTCAAAAAAAAAGTTTACTGTTATCTATTTACGGATTCCTCAATCAATGAGCGGGACTAGAAATTGGCCGGTTCTCTGGATGTAAAACGGTGTCTGCTATAGACCATATAATTACTGCAAATAATGCTATGAAAATGACCAACAAGGTAGTACAAGCAATGTTGCCAAAAGTTGTTTCGTTCTTGCTTAAAACTTCGGAGGCTATAACTGGACTGACGGGAACACGAGCTACACTAGTTCGGGTGGTAATCGGAAGAAGATAAGATTCATTACGGCTCCCTGGATGATGGCGACTATTAGATGTACTCCCATTTGAGAATCCATTCCTAAAATTAACCGGCACCTTTCTTGCGACTGGAGGAGGAAAAGCTACAGTTTGTGGTCTAATACTATCTGAATTGATCTTAGCACTCTTGTCATATTTAGGGGGAGGACCACCTTCAAACTCAGTATAATCGGGCGCCGGGTTCGGATGGGACGGAGAGTGTCTTCCTCCAATCCATGATTGCAACATTTCGATCATTTCTCTGAATTTTTTTAGCGAATTTTCTAATCTAACAAAACAACTGGCTACTTATATATGACCTTCTTCATATTATGGAATCTAAGATGCGCTTCCCATAATTAGCATCTTCATCTTAATTATTATGCTTCCGCGAGTTCGCCATTTGCAGAATAGTCCCTGTATATATCACGGAAATCGACGGCACTGGCTTAATTTGTATGAGTTCTTTGATTATGCTACTTGTTAGCACCTTTGGTTGTGTTCCTAGTTTTATAAAAAGTGCATAATCAGGCCAACCAGCAAGCCTATCATACTGATGGAAATCAGTGCAATTGCAATTAGGTGCGCAATTCTCTTGGCCTTTTCACCAGTAATGTCTCCTATTTGCTTAGATCTTTGCTGATTTTCTGCCAGTAATTCCTGCTGCTCCGGAAGTGGTCTCGTTTTACTAGGCAATGACAGTAAAGGTCCATTGTCTGCAGGTTTCCACCTATGGTAAGGATTCAAATATACAGACACAGGAGGGAGGACCGAGTTGAGTGCTTGGTTTTGGATAGAATAGTCGCATTTGGCTTTTATACCGTCGAAACTAACTAATGGCTTCTCATAAGGAGGCGGTGCTTCTGCTGATACGTGGGAAACAGAATTACGGTCGCGTCGGTCATCACCCATTCTATAAGGCGATATATAGTTATTCATAATTCCAAAAGCTGACAACAAAATAAAAGCTGCTGGTGCTGCTACGAAACAAAGTAGAATAGCTGGCACAGCGTTTTTATATAACTAGCTCTCTTCATTATGGAGCAGACTGCTGCTCGCGCGTACATACCCCCCTAACGAAGAAGCAGTTGACAATGACGTTACTTAGCAACGACTTACGGAACATATATGTCTAACCATCGACATCAGCTCGCCTTTAACTAGATCTATAGTCCCACCTGACAGAGAGAGTTAATCTAATAATATGGTACAGACCATATTAGGTTTCCTCAGGAAGGGTTTCCCTGAGCCGCGCGAGCCGCTTCACGAGATATTTGAGTTTATGCCATTCATGTTTGTCCGATCACCATCACCACTCGTCAAACAATAACCGGGAAATATAGGACAATATGAAACCTTTTATTGCCGGTCACGAGGATCTGATACACGATGTTGCCTATGGTAAGTAATGAGAGTGTTCTTTTCGTCCATTGGACTACTAGAAAGCAAATAAGCAACAGGCCGTAGACATCAAACTAACTGAAATAGACTTTTATGGGAAACGATTAGCAACCTGTTCAGCAGATCACCACATTAAGGTGTTTGATAAAACAGTCGCTGGTTGGGAACTGTGCGATTCTTGGAAAGCCCATGACTCAGCAGTTGTCAAAGTGACATGGGCTGGACCAGAGTTCGGTCAACTACTGGCGTCTTGCTCCCATGACGCAACAGTCAGAATCTTCGAAGAGGATCCTAGAGAGCCTCTAAATAGCGGACGTCGTTGGAAACGGAAGCATATTATTCTGGACTTTCGGGGCCCTTTATATGATATTGAATTTGCTCCTAGTCATTTGGGGTTGAAGTTGGCTACTATCGGCTCAGATGGTGTTTTCAGAATCCACGAAGCGATGGATCCAAACACAATGGCATTTTGGACAACAACTACCGAGGTCAATATGCTCACTAACCCGGTGGCTCGCCAATTGCAGTCGAGCTTTGCACTTTCCTGGTGTCCTTCGATGTTTTTCAAAGAATACATTGTTGCTTGTGTCTTGGAAGATGCGTTTATTTATCAACGAGACCATCTAGGCAAATACTTTCGAGTGGCTCAGTTAACTGAACATAAGGGTCTTATTCGAGACGTCGCGTGGGCCCCCTCCATGGGCAGAGGCTATCAATTGATTGCTACCGCTTCAAAGGATGGCTACGTTCGTATCTTCAAAATCACCTCCACAACTAATAATGACTCTGCCTCAATCGCTGGAAGCAGCGTCATAGACGAGGACAACGATGGCGACGACGATAACGACGATGAGAATTCGGCTCTAAAGCGACCGGCGGTTCTCAAGGTGGAACTTTTATCTCAGTTTGACGACCATCATGGCGAAGTATGGAGGGTTTCGTGGAATCTTACTGGTACGTATGGTGAGCCTCCAGCGGCTGGGCTCTGCCCAGACCTGTTGCTCCGCTTTGCGGAGAAAAGTGTGTATGATGGGTTCGGGACTAACGAGTTTCTAGGCACGATTTTAGCTTCGGCTGGCGACGACGGTAAGGTTCGGTTCTGGAAGGCGTCATATTCGAGTGAATTCCAGTGTATGGCGGTTGTCTCTGCGGAACAGCGGTAAGTACATTCTCAAGTTTTTGGATACACTTTAACGGAATACTAACTCACTTTATTTTATAGTCGCGAAGAAGCACTTGAAACTGATGATTAGTATACTTAGCTCTATATAATTTAGCAATAAATGTACAAACAGTCTAGACTCTAACTCGACCCTAACTCTACCTCACTACCATTTCAGGCCAACGTTTTTCCTTCTGCGTAAGAGCCGATCGTTTACAGGGTCTAAGAAGCCTCTCGAGGACTCCGAGGGTCCACCATCAAATCCGGACCCTGCATGCACGGCTTACACGACAGTGCATAATGATCGACATGAAATTTATATTTTTCTATTCAGCTCGAGATGAGAGCTCGTATCTCGACACAATAGCAGGAGAAATTGTCAGGACTGTAAAAGTGGAGGAAGTTTTTTCAGGAAGAAAATATGAAGGTTTTAGTTGCAGCCGAAGATAGTGGAAGTTTCAAAGGTTAGTGAATAAAGGACGGTGATCGAGATGGCCGTCCTTTAGCCATCAATATATAGTTGCTAACGAGTGGTTTATAGAGTTCGTCTTTGATCATGGCGCTGATACCTCGGTGAAGGATTCTCCACAAATCGTGGAAAGCGAAACGTTTGCTAGCAAAGGAAGAAAAGACTGTATTGATAGGTTTCTGGTGGTTGAATCAAAAGAAACCGGACATAGATTAGTGGCCGTTGCGAGACGAAGCGGGTCCGTAGAATTATACGACGCTGATAACAAGTACGAAGCGGTCCAGGAATGGGCTCCTTTAGTGACAGCCTCGAAAGAAGACGATCAAGAAGAGTCGGATGAAGAAAGCAAACCCGAAAATAGTCTACTCGCTAATGAGCCTTTTATTGTCGGGTTTGATCTCCTGGTCAAAAAAAATGCTCTGGTTAGCTGTAACAGAAATGGAGCTGTGACCATGTATAAATTGGATACTTTAGAGATGAACGAAGTAAGCTGGGGTAGCATTGAGACTGCTCCTTTAAAAGGACAGAATCGACATGCCCGTAATAACGGGGATAAAGCCAAATCATCGGCTAAGCCTATCTCTCCAATTTCCATTTTCAGGTCAAATCCATACGACGAGGAACTGTTTGCTTATGGAGGCAATCAAGTGAACTTGACGGTTGCTAAAATCGACTTCTCTACCTTGACTCTCACTCAGACTTGGAGGGCCAAGAATGTGAAGAACGACAGACTCGATCTCCAGTCGCCAGTCATAATCAACAACCTATTCTGGTTTACTGAACCAATCAACCAGGTAACCCAGGTATTAACACTCACTGGGGATGGGTTTATTCGCCAATACAGCCCGTCATCGCAAATGAGGCCTATCTCTCAGGCAAAGATTGGCGACACAAACACTCTCAACGGTGCTACTATGGACGAGCGGGCAGGGGCAACTGGAGTGACTGGAGCGAGTCGGAAAGACGTCGATGTGAAGCTCCTTCAAGTTTCTTCTGCCGACAATGACCAAAGTATCATCTACACTGATGATAGATCTAGCATTACCTATTTCGACTTTAAAAAGAATACCAACGGTGGGAAGTACGCTGGACCTACGGGTACTATTCAGGCATTGCATTCATACAAAAACGAGCTCTTAGCAGCGGGTGGTCTTGATAGATACTTACGTATTTACGACATCAAAACTAGAGAGCCTGTGGCCAAAGTATATACTGGCACCCACATCTCGGGAGTATGGATTCTGGACGACGAAGAACTCACAGACGAGACCAAAAAGAAGAAGCGAAGAGCAGGCGAAGTCATCGAAGAAGACGAAGAAGAAGCCGACCAAATGTGGGAGGAGCTGGAAAATGCCACCAAGAAAAAAAAGTCGTCTAGATAGATATATATATACATGTATAATTATGTGACATTTAATTTATTCTATCTAACGTAAAAACCGGGCGGGGGATGGCTACCTCCGGCGGGCTGGGCTGAACCCAGACCCGTTGTGCTCGCTTCGCAAGCTGTTATTCGAGACCCATCTTTTTTGTATGTTTGTCTTTCTGCCTCTGCCGTTGAATCGTCTTATACTTGTCCGATCGTTGTCGTTGGTTTTTAGTTTGTTGTTGCGTTCGGGGAGGGTTGGTCTTCGGTTTCTCTTGGTTTGGAGGCTTGGACGCTGCTGTGTCGGATAATGCATCATCTGAGTTATGGTCGTCGGTATCTTCATCAGTCGCTGAAGCCGATAGTAAACCGTTATCGTTGGTCTGGACTCTTGCTAATGCTGCATGCCTCATGTGAGGAAGATTGCCTTGAAACATGAACCGCTCTTCAAGGTATGCTCTTCGGCGAGGGTTTTTCTCGATGATTCGCGCCCATCCTTCAATCTGCTCGTCAGCCCAGTTCGTTATTCTCTTGATATCTGCTCTTTGTCTGGACTTCCTGGAATCTCGTTTAAAAGTGTCTGGACTGCTGTTATAGATCTGCCATAACTGCTTCTCAATTTTCATCAGTGCTGCCGTACTGGCAGCTTCTTCTTCGGTATGAGGAGCATCATCATAGGTATCGTCTCTCTCATCCTCATCCGCCTCATAGATTAATCGGAGGGTGGCTTCAAGCGCGGCAGTATCAGGATTGCTAGGCTTGATGGTCTTTTGTGCCGCTTTATTGGCTAAGGGCCGGTATCGCTTGATTTCCTCGTCGTCATCATCAGAGTCTTCGTCAACACTGCCTTCTAGTTCTTCAATTGCATTCTGGTTTTCTAGTAAATAAGCAGACGCGGTTTCCACACTGGAATGCGAATTCAATATTTTCGTTGCAACATTTAAAGTGAGATCTGGGAACAGTTCAAGTAGCATGGCTACGTCTGCCGAGTCCACAGGGGCTTCTAGCATGGATTTCGCGGTCGTAGTGGCATTTCGAGAATTTGACAAAGATAGTAGTAATCCGCTCTGACATAAAGTAATCAGCTCCATTGCTAGTTGACTCTCATATGAATACAACTGTGCGTACCAGTCGTCAGTCAGCAACAGTCGACTTAACTCTTCATCACTAATAAATACACCAACAGTTTGGATGATATTTCGATTTTCAATATCATCATTCCCACCAGTACTGCTAATCAAATGAAGAGCCAATTTTCGGATCTTTGATATGATCACTGGGAAAAGACTTTGCACATACTTAACGTATTGGATAGTATTGGAAACATTCAGGGGCCCATATAAAGAGGTAAAGTCCCAAACGAATTCCGGACTTGGTGTTGCAACAACGTGTTTTTCAGTTACAAGGTCAAATACTCCGGATCTTAAAGACGATTCAGAATGAGAGACAGGGAGATCTTTAGCTTTTCCCTTGGCTTTTCCTTTCCCTTTACCAGACGCTTTTACTTTTTCATTTTCACCCTTTTTCGCTTTCACGGACTCACGAACATACGATTCTATGAATGCAGTCAGACTGTTTGGGTATTCACCATCTTGGGAGCGAACATAAAATTGAACCAAAGTCGCCCAACTGGAGATGGCTGAATCAAACGAACGTTGATCAACGCTCTTTAAGATCTGATAACTTGGATACGGTACTAAGTGTGGTTGGCCTCGAGACATATTGTCGGGTCTTTTTTCTTATAGTACAATTGCCAAATATATATATATATATATAATGGATGATGAATCCACGAGTTGGTCCTGGCAGTAATATTTCAGTTCCTGTTGATAGCTCGTCACAGTCATGTGACTATGATGCTTCAATCCCGGGCCTGAGATATGGACTTGAAGGTTATCAGTGGGTCTGTCCAATTGACTTTTACAAATATGGATATGTAGGGTACAGAGGTTTATGATATAGTCTGGAGGTAAAATTGCTATCTTTATTGCCAGTTGTTAGAACAGGTCTATAGATAGCGTCGTGGTATGAAGGACTTTTCTGACATGATATGCAGTTAAAAGATAGTGTAATATAAAGTCATCTCTAGAGAGCCAGGCTATCCTTCACAAGTCACTTACTACCATACACCACGATCTTCCAGACCAAATCAGATTACATATGGCACCTCCAATTGCTGTTCTTTCTAGGGACAAGATTCAAGTCCCATATGACTGTCCTCTCAAAGAGATCACCCAGTACGAGTGCGGGATCTATAATAGCCAGATAGTCTGTACGCCATTTAAGAGGATTTTTCGAGAGTAAGTTACGGACGAGCTTTTCATTCTATTTGGATTATATTTTAACACATCCCTTTGCAGTTGCTCAGTCAATGGCCGTTCTCATTTAGTGGAGGTTACTAGCTCCGAGACCAACCATCCTTCAGACTCTATAGTTATGCCTTTGGGGTTTTCGAAGATCACCGATAAAGTGCTTGGAGAGGAGTGAAGGAAAAGAAGCTGGCAGAGATAATTACGAGGGAGATATAAAAGGAGGTGAAAAGGAGGTGAGAAGGAGGTGAGAAGGAGGTGAAAAGGAGGTGAGAAGGAGGTGAGAAGGAGATGAGAAGGAAGTGAGAAGGAAGTGAAAAGGAGGTGAAAAGGAGGTGACAAGGAGGTGACAAGGAGGCGACAAGGAGATATAAAGGAGATGCTCGAGGGCAATTTTCAAGGGAGATGTAAAGGCAGATTCACAAGGTACACAAGGGACCTGGTATGTGTTTCGAAAGACTATCTGGTAAACACCTAATGGCAAATGTATATAGCATATGCCTAGCATACCCATCATAAGTGTCACTGATTAGCGACCAGTCAGTTATAAAAAAAGATGAACGAGTTCGTATATAGAAACTACATGCAAAAGGCAAAAAGAGGAAATAGACTAGAAAGAAAAGCGTTCAAAAAGTAGATCCCTCTACAGGCTGAGGAAGCTTTCTATTAGCAGGAGAAGCCAATTCTCTACGTAATTCAATAAGAACCGTCTCCATAGTATTTGATCTCTTCCATTTCGCAAGACATGGAACGAGGTTCGGACTGACCACTCCAGACTCTTGATTGATATACGGAGCGTTGACTTTAGATAAGAATTTGACAAGAGGAGGCTTCTCGGGATACTCGGGCCCTGCCTCAAGGCTGAGACTGTATATACGGTTCTCATGAGAACTATGAGGAGGGCCAAGAATAGTGCCATTCCAGTATGTCATATTAATATCATCGCTATCAGCTAGACCAAGAGAACAAGACTCGGATCCAAGGCCCTTTTCGCCTTTTTCCAGTTCTTCAAGCAATCGAAAACTTCGGGGGCTGCACAATGTATTAGTGGACTGCGAGAGAGGGGAAAGAAGGGCTGTACGGTCAGTGTACGACGTCGGATATCCAAACCTTGTACAGGCCCATTGTGCTTTGCTTCATCATTTTAAGTCTCTCTCCCTATACAGTTGTAAAGCGAGCACAATGAGCCCGCCCTGGCATAGCTCGGCCGTCGGTGACAGCCATACGTACAATCTCCAATCTTCTAACAACTTACATTTTGGCAGACATTGTGCTGGTATGGTTATGTGTGCTGTTGGCAAGCAATCGAGTTGGTAATGGTTGGTAAAAGGGATTTATTTGTACGCAGCAGAAGCAGCAACTGCCAGTCCGACTATGAGCTGGGAACTGGGAACAGTATCATCGGTCAACGAGTGACAGCTGCAGCCCAGCTAGCGAGCATAAGGGGCGGTCCAACCGTTTTAACGGGGTATGTGTCACGTGCGGGGTATGTAAAATGTTTTCAGTTTGCAACTAGAGGTTTCATATAAAGTATTACTTGCTATTCATGGGAGATAAGACTGGAATGAGAGAGTGTACTATGAAATGATTGTGTTAATAAGTTTGTGGTTAAATCGTGAATTGCCTGTCTGGAGCCCTCCTCTCTTCCCCCAGACTCCTTCACATGTACTATAAAGAGGATCACAGTCGTTAAAAATAACATGCCGCATAATATACGGCTTAGATTCCTTTAATCTGGCGCGACGAGCAGTTAAAGTAAATAAACACTAGACGAGATAGATTTATACATTTGATGGTCCCAGCGTAGATATTATCAACTCGACAGAAAATAATCATGGAAGTGTCATCACAGCTGATAGTCAGCTCTAACGTATGTATACCGTGAAACGGCAAACAGCCAATCGAAATAAGACTAACAGAGTAGAATGAGAATGAGAACCAGACTGAAGGAGCTAATGACTGGATCGAGGCCGATTCATGGCGCGAACAAATAGAGGGCTTAAAATACCAGTTAACACTGGACAAGGAAGAACGAGATAGAGAGCAAGTTCTTCATGAGAAACAGGTCCGCGAACTAGAAGCCAAGGTGAACGAAGAGGGTAAAAGAGCCGATGGATTACAATCCGACCAAGTTTTCTTGTTCAATAAACACAAACAGACAGTCGACACTTTGGCTAAAGTACGACAAGAGTTAGGACAAAAGCTGGATGAGGCGGAGACGGCGAACAAACTGTTCAAAAGCGAGATCAGTGATCTGGAAGAGAGCCTGGAATCGGCAGAGTCTCAGTTGAGAGAAGAAGGCGCATTCTCTCGCAAATCAATTAATGAGCTACAATTGAAAAACACCACTCTCGAAAGTTCTCTGGAGAGAATGAGCGAAGAGCTGGATCGAACAAGGACCGAATTGTTCGACAAACAACGAATGATTGTTGAATATGAAGAGACCGTGATCGGCCTGAGAAACGATATAGCGGCGAGAGGAAGGAAAAGGACCAGAACCGAGAATGATGGAGGCAGTGATCAAGGCACGAGCGAGCCGGATCTTGATCTGACTACAGATTTGTTTAAGCGAGAACTGAACGAACAGTTCTCCAACGTCAGGTCCCTAGAGACCCAATTGGAGTCGAAAACAAAACAGATCAGGTCCTTGGAAAAAAGCAAGAGATTAGTAGACGTTGTTGAGCAAGAAAAAGCAGTTCTGGAAGCTAAAGTCAGATTCATGGCCGATATACAGCGACAGGTGACTGAAATGGAACTCCAAGTAATCGATTTGCAGCAGGATAAGAACAAATGGATCTCATTTCTAGAAAAAGATGATAAGTTCTCGTCGCCAGAAGAGATTGTTCGCGAGCTAATGCGGGTCCGCATCGAGAACCTTAATTTATTGTCGAAAGTAGGTCACCTGGAAGAACAGTTAGCGACCAACTCGTCTCAAGAAGCAGGAATAACCCAAGATATAAAGAACCTCAAAGACCAGCTAAAGGACTGTCAAGACCGGTTTGAAAAAGAATCTCAACAGAGAATCCGATATCAACGACAAGCGGAAATCACCATCAAAGAGTCACAAATCCTCCGAGATCAGCTAAAGGCATATGAGAACGAATCGGAAGTCCTCGAACATAAGAAAAGTACCGATACTGATAAAGACGCAAAGATCGTTGAATTAGAGTCGCTAATAGGCAGATACAAGTCTGAGATGTCCATTGTCAATAAAGAATTAGCGCAAAAGGAAGGTCTAGTGGTCCAATTAAACAGTCCTCTGCGGAACAGAAAAAGAGCATTCTCTCCAGATGGTAATAACAGCGACTCGGACTCTCAACAGTTATCGTCAAGTCTGCGCAGAAACAGGACCCTCCAAAACGACCTTGACAAAGGCAACGAGAAGGTCTTGCAACTATCGCGTGAAATCGAAGCGCTCCGACAACAAATCGACGCCACGTCTAAGTCGCAAGTCGTCAAACATCGGATCCTCGAACTACGAGAGAACCCGACTTCGCTGCATGAGGCTATTAAAGCGGATATGCTCACTTCTCTCAGAAAGGAGAACGAAGAACTACTGTCTCAGCTGCAAAACCAACAATCACAATCGCCTGATGAAAACTCGCTAGTCCCGAAATCGGCTCTGGACCGTGTACGTGAAGAATCGAAACAACTGGAGCGAGCCATCAAAGAGCAAAATAAGCGAATGGACCGAATCAAACAAGTATTCTCTAAAAAGTCCTTAGAATTCAGAGAAGCCGTCTACTCCCTTCTTGGCTACAAAGTAGACCTCCTTCCCAATCGCAAAGTTCGGGCCACTTCCATCTTCACCACCTCCGACTCGGCGGATTCGTTAACCTTCATTCCCGACCCCAAACATAAAAATAAGTTTGTTGGCATCGAAAACAGTCCGTGGGCAGCCGAGTTTGAGAATCTCATCACCTTCTGGATAAAAGAGCGTCAAGACATCCCATGCTTCCTTTCCGCTCTCAATCTCGAATTATACGATCGCACTACGAAAGCAGGGCGCTTTTGAATATATTAATGACATGTTACTGACTCCGTGTGCGGCCTCCCCGGCGGCTGGGCGCTGCCCAGACCCAAAGCTCGTGCCCCATCGTCGTTTACGCAAAACAAACTAAATTACTAATGCTTCGATACCTCTTTTTTATTATAGCTTCGCCGCCGTATTCTTGTAGAGACGGGACTACGATGGCCCTCTTCTAACTGGAACAACTCGATGGTCGTTTCGTCCTCGGCTGTTGCAGCATCTGACAGGCCAGTAGGGATCTTGGAAGAATCGTCTTGCCCAGTCCACACAGAAGAAGAAAGGTTTCGCAGAATGAATTCAGTCCCAGTGGGTCCGTCAAGAATAGACATCTCCGGCTCTGGAATGACTTTGGGAAGAAGAAAGCCAATTCCAACCAAGCCTATCAAGACAGCAGGAAACCCGACAGCTGCTACGGTCTCGGTGATTCCTATCTCTGCACCAGCTCCTAGACATTCAATAAGAACAAACAAATAAAGATACCTTTTCCGGCACCGGTTGAGTGGATCTGTAGCGTCTATATGCTCCTTGTCTCCGAAAATATACTGTAGTTTGGCAGTGATGCCACTATTCAACAGACCAGATAGGCCCATCATCCAAAACAGCCCAGCAAGAACGCCCTTGGGCAACAGTCCAAGCACTACAAGGAGTGGCCCAGACATTGTTCCAAGAATTAACAGCCCTTGCACAAAGTTAGTGACTCTCTGTTCGACGACACTTGAAATATATGGCTCTAGAGAAGGAGCTTTTGTGTTTCTAGAACTATCGCTTTGGCTCTCACCTTCGCTTTCGTCGCTGATTTTGCTACCGCTTTTATCACTGGCATCTACCCTATCTTGTTCTTTACCTTTGCCCACCATCAAGGTCTTTCTACTGATATTTGTATTTGGTCCATCTTCCTCAGTTCCAGTTCTTTCTCTATCCCTGCACCCTTTATCCTCTTTTGGTTCCTTTTCATTTGCCCTTCTATACTTCCAAACACATAAACTCATTGTATGAAGTGGTGCTTGTGGGATTAGCCCATTGGGAGCCGGGATACCAAGGATTCCTGCTATACCAGTGGTTAGTCCTAGCAAGAAGAAGTCCCAATGAAAGGACGCAGGCTTTTTCAAGGGAAACTCGGAACCTTGACATATTAATGATGACACATTATGATCGAAATAGAATAAGGCAGTCAACAATAAGGCAAACGGAATAGCGAGGAATACATCGCCGACATTAATATCCCAGAAATGGATGAACCATCCGTGCGTGCGACCTCCGGATGTAGCAGTCGGGACAAAACTATCCCCTACATTCAATCTATTCAAATGCGCACCCTTCAACCGTCCTGGAAAGAACACAAATCCACTGAAAAAGACTACTGTCAGCGGCAATCCGTAATCAGCAAAGAACTTCCTCAGCGGGTGTTTGAACAGTCTCGAGTATTGACCAACCATAATAGTCAGCATCCCAAATATCATTACTAAAAGGGCAACAATAATTGCTAGATACGCCTTTGTATTGTCAAGATCTCCTCCACTACTAAACTCTCTTGTCAGGATCTGGATTCCTTTCTGAATATAAACAATGCTGATGAAAAAGCCAAATATATCACATGAAAACCGTGTGACATATCGTAACCCATTGACCCAGTTCAAGCCAGCAATGATAAAGTGCATGATCATGGACCAGATACATATCCATGCCATGAATGGGAAATACGGAATTCCCTTGGGGTTTATAATTTCAAAAACAGTATAATTGAAAATGGCAATTGGACCAGTTACGCCTACAATACAAAGAGGCTGACCAGCAAACAGCCCAAACACAATCCCACCCATTGAGGATGATAATAGAACTTCATTGACTCCGTAAGAGTTATGAGTTTTATCAAACATATCTTGAGCAAAGGCAATGGCAGGCAAGATATTGGTAAAGTACATATAAGTGATTGATGGAATCACTCTATAGTTCCAAGCATCTGTCCAATCCGATAGATAATAGGGGATTCTCCCTTTTAAATCGTGGACAATACCTTTGAACGGAGATCCGAACGAAGTTCTAATCGACCTTGGGACCATGGACTTTCTTCCTTTATCCACGGTACTATCATCCTCCTGTGAACGGAGATGTGATGATATACTCATTGTGGGACAAGACCAGCTTTGATCATTGCGATCTCATAGGACATAAAAGATAACGGACGGACAGTAAGATTGACTGACGGACTACCCCCACGCGTGAATCTTGTCGAGCAATAAAAGTTTAGAATTGCAGCCGTGTGGAGGTTGGAGACGACGGTGGTATTACTAACTAAAGAAGAATAGAAGAGAAGGGGATTTACGAGTAATAAAAGGGGGTTATAGTCCATCTGTAGGTCAAAGGACTGATTATTTGGAGACGGGGGGATATTTATATCAGCTTGGTTTGTTCTGTAAACACCATACGTTCAAGTACGAGGAATATATGGAGCTGAAATTCCATGCCTTTCCAGAATGGGCGACATTTCGTACGTTGTTATTCAAATGCGATCCTTATAGAGCTTTTTCTGTACCCAAATTAGTGGTTACACAATTCTGTAGACTCACAGCGAGTACTTCTATAACTTATTCCATGCAGGGGCCGTTCTATTAACAACCTTATCTAACATAACCTTACATGCATGAATGAGCCTTCTAAATAGTCGAGAATAACCGTCTAATTACGGCAAAACGACAATCTAATTAACATTGACGTCGACGGGAGAACGTTTGCCAGACGCCTTTTCAAACTCTAGGTATACTGTATTACTACTAAAAGTAAATGAACAACTACTCTCAGTCCCGTTCCCCCTCCTCCTCCACCACCACCTACTCCCAAATCATCTCCCCAACCCTATTCCACCTCCATCGCGGATTACCTTCACGAACTACACACGTTCACAGTAAATCTCATATCACATTCTAACAGAGAAACTTAGTATAACTCACCTTTCAATTTGATCTGACATGACAGTCTAAAATGGCGAAACGTACAGAACCTGAAGAATCTCCACCCCCAACGGTACCATTCTTTTCTTCGCAAGTCCTGTTTCCAACTACCGTTCTCTGTTCGTCATTTGGAATCGGATTCTATTTCTATAGATCATATTTACGAAGAATACCTAGTTCGCACAAGGTCCCGCAGTCGTTTTTTCGAAAAAGATCACTTTATGGATACGTGACATCAGTCGGTGATGCAGATAACTTTCATTTTTATCATACCCCAGGCGGGATCATAGGAGGTTGGGGCTGGTTAAGGCATGCGCCCAAACCGAACTCAAGAGGCCTAAAAGGTAAAACTATTCATGTTCGACTGTGTGGTGTGGACGCACCAGAGGCAGCCCACTTCGGCAAACCCTCACAGCCATGGTCATCAGAAGCTTTAGAATGGCTACGAGGCTATGTTCTAGGTAAACACATCCGAATCCTACCGCTTGTTAATGATCAATATGGACGCACTGTCGGGCAAGCCAAACTGTGGAAATGGAACGGGCGTCGAAACGTCAGCAAGGAAATGTTACGAACCGGATGGGCAGTGGTATATGAGGCCAAACAGGGAGCAGAGTTCAACGGCCAGGAAGAGGTATTTAGACAATTAGAAGCGACGTCGCGGAAAAAAAAACTCGGCATGTTCCAAAAGGGAACCAAATCTCTTGTGACGCCAGGAGAATATAAAAAGAAATATAATAATTAAAAACTGTATATATCTTTTACTCTTGGGAAATAAGCGGAAGCGGAAGCGACATAGAGACTGCTGCCACCTCATCAACACTTCATATTGATGCCCATTCTTTTCTCTCGCTCTCGGAACTCAAACATAACTTGAACCCCAACAAACAGACAGAACGACGAGAGAATGACGTACTTGATTCCGTCGGCAGTATGGATCATTTCATGAAGCATCTCACTAACGCCATCTAATCCTACACAGAAACCAACAAGATTAGCAATCATCATCATCCACACATTGGCTACGCCAGCAAGCGCACCGAGATGTCGGTAGATAGGGTTGGATGCCCATTTTTTTGCAGGAAATAGCAGCCCGGCTACAACTTCAGGAAGAATAAATAAAACCACTAGCCATCCCCATAGGAGCAGTCGGAGTTGAATATCGTGCCAAATAGCAACAAACATGAAAACTATTAAAGAATTCACCAACGACCGGTTCGAGCCTCCTAATGGGATATAGATGTACCGGAGAATCCATCTATTGAAAGAGCGATGCCATGACCGCCAGAACAGAATGGCCGAGTAGTTGTTGTTCACGCATCGGATCATGTTCTCCGGAGGATCGATTCCATCAATCATGGACCAGAGCCGAAATAGCCTCCACGGCAAGAGGAGCTTCAACCAAATCACATTCAAATTGAATAATGCAATCATGCTGATTTGAAAGGGAGAGTCACCTGTCCATGCTCGGGTCTGAGAGATGGCTACCACGTATGTATAATGGAGCAGCACTTCCATAGTCAAGAGACAAAACACAAATCGAATAGCATAGACAGATATTCTCTTGAAATTAATCGAATAAACTAATGTAGTCTGAGTCTGAAACATGAAATCGTTGAAAGTTATAATCGGCCCTGCTAGATATAATGGTGCATACGTTGTATAAGCAATGTAGTTTACCCAATTGTACTCGTCTAAGGGCCGGCAAGTCTCTATTCTCTGCTTTTCACTGATAGTAGGGGGAGTAGTAGTGGTACCACCAGCAGCGGCACCACCGTTTTCATGGTTACTCTTCCTCAATGGCGGACTGGACGGCCGCAGTTTGGCGTCCAAATAATCAATATTAAAGCTCACCATCCTCAACATGGTGAAATTAAAATGGACGTCCCACCTTGGCATCAATCCAGAAAATGAGTCGATGAATGCTAGTGACGGATGAATCCAAGCCAATGGGTAGCCCTGTAACAATTCATTGGCAAATAAAATGCTAATTCCGAAAACCCACGTCAACGTGTAGGCCGTTTTTCGATCGTGGATTTTCTTTGCAATCTGATAGTTGACAGCCAATAGCGTTCCGATCTTCAAAACATTCAGGCCATGGAGCGCTGATAAGAATACGACAAAGAACCCTACATCGAATCGTGTTCTTTGAATATTCATTCTATTCGCGGCTCCTCTTAATGCAGTATGGGCACCTATAGCCAGCAACAAGTACGGGAAGTAATTCCTAAATGATGAATATTGCATGTCTGAATTATCCACCAATCTGCCAAAGATCCATCCCGGCTGTAATCTGTCTTTATACAGATCATAGTTTGGATTGGTTTCTTATGCAAAGTGTTAGATTTGGACCAAACATGGCTCTCTCCTCGAGAATACATATACTCACCACTACTGGCATCGACGGCAGCCTTGATCATCAAAGGAACTGCCACGCCAAAGACAACTGCATACAAGTAAAACTCGTATGACTTCCAGCGGGATGGTCCTGCGAATGCTACAACTTGCTGTCGTTTCTTTTCATCAGTAGGAGGTTCGAATCGCGTATCAAGAACGTCTACTGAGAAAAGAGACAACGCACTTCTCAGGATTCCCATGACAAAAATATGTATACGCGTTTATTCCATTCAATAAACGAACGGGACTTGAATGAAAATGATTTGTACTTCAACATGAGATGGAGTGAGAAGCAATAACGGCATGCTATGCAAGCGGTTCGCTGGCCTCGGTGAAACAGCCTTATCGATACGATGTGACGAAGAGGAAGAGAAGGTGGTGAACAATTAATAATGAAATGGATGGATATTTTCGCGAATCAGTTTTCTATAGTTTAGATTTAGAGTATATAGCGTGTTAAAATGTGGTGTGTGAAACTGGAAAAAGTCTTTTCTGAGTTGGAATTGGGGAGGAGGGTGAATACGGAGTCTATTTTTAGCGTATTCTTCACTATATCCAGTGAACTCGCAAACAAGCCAATGAACTAGTCTTCCAAGGAGAAAACTATATCCTCGCTTCAGTACCATCTACTCGATGAATTGCACTGTTCGCCATTTTGTAACTCAAACCTTGGCCAATTCACAAGCACATACTCGACCATGAGAATCTTGGCTCTAGCTCCAGTCGGCACGAACTCTTATTCTACGGACTTTATATCAATATAAACTATAAAAAAGACCTGATGTACCGTATATTTACTTGGTATATAAATTTATTATCATATACTGACGAATGTTTGATAGACACCATCAACATAGATAAAAAACTGCGGATCATTGCCTAATATGACAAATTCAGGGGGATCAACAATGGTCCCTGGGGTATCTCGAAAGGAACTGCTCAACCATCTGCACAAAAAAATTACAAAAATATTCTTCCAGCAAGGTTATCAAACAACTATTATGATACGACCCTGCATGTAACTAATGTTTTAATAAAAATTCTACCGGCAACTCGCCTTATCTACTTTTTATGTTATGCTAAGTGTAACAGATATCTTGAGGTAAATGTGCCCTTTTCTTAAAAACAAATGGGGATAACTGAGCCATAATGTTCTTCATATTCATCAGCCATAACCAGAAGTAGTTGTTCCGCCATAGCGAATATCCCTAAAAGGATATCGCGTACAAACTGGCCATAATAAATACCACATAAGTATTCCTTTGCCATAATCATAACACTAGCTCAAGGGCTATAATGCCTCAACATCGGAGCCCTAACTTTACCTTCTCCATACGCTTACTGGTTATGGGCAAAGCATACAAACTTGTTATAATCAAAACAATTTTCTGCCATAACAAACAGCCATTCTGATCTATAAAGTGATCGTTATGGGCAAAAAAACCTGCATACTCAACCGCAAATGCTTACCTGAGCCATAAGCTTTACCATTTCGATTCAATTGAGGCCATTATGCTACCTCACAGTTCATCCATAAACATTATGTGTGTGAGTTCACAGATTTTTGTTATGACAAGAGGCCAGAGAAAATAATATAAAACAAGCCCTCAAGTGCAATATTTTTCTTGATTTCTTTCTTCATAAAATATTTCAGAACTATCAAAAGCACTCTAAATACTACTCTTACCAGTTTCTTTCAAAGTTCAGCGATTAGCTATGTTCCACACAATTCACAAAGTCTTCACTAAACTTGGTGATATTATCTTTGGTGATGTTATAATCCCCATTCTCTGCTGGTGTTTTGATGATTATGAATAGGTCGATTCCAATTATTATTGCTACACGTTTGTGGAGCTGCTGTCACTTGCCACCTGTCAAAGTGAAGTTTCTGGCACTATTCACTTGGTGCCCTTTCGGCACAAAACAATAGCGTTATTATGGGGAAGAGGAAATGGTGGCACAACTCAGCTATTGACGGTACTCTGAAGAAGTTATGAACGGCACGACGATGAGTTATGGGAGAAGATACTGATTAGACGTTCTGGATGGTGTTTCAATTAAGCTACTGATGGTGAACTGAATAGGCTATGGATGATCAAATATTGGCATGGATGATTTACAGAGGTCGTTGATGACACACTATGGATGATGTACAGAAGTCGTTGATGATACACAGGACTGTATGGTATGTTAAATGACACTTGAAGTAGCGAGGTTCCGGTTACTAACATTTTCAGAATTATTGGGGAATGTCCATAGCTTGGCAAGATTAAGTGCAAACTAGCATTCCCGCTGTACTGCCAGATTATGAAGTGCTGGTTCAACATTTCCAACCGGCAGAAAGAGATAGATCAGAGAGGAATGATACCGTAAATCACAAGGAGATGCTTATCACTTTCATTTGGCCTGAGTCATGGCGGGCTTATTTTTTTTGTATTCTCCCGGGTTCATTCCGTCTCGTCGATCAATTATTGACTGTCCGGGGGTTCGTTCAAGTCCGTCGATCTTCTATTGACTATCCGGGGTCGACCCCCGTTGATCTTCTATAGACTATCCGGAGTTCGTCCCACCCTGTCGGTCTTCTATTCGCTATCAGGGGTTCATTCTATCCCGTCGAATTTCTATCTCTTATCTCCGCCATTTGTCAAATTCACAGCCTGTCAGCGAATAACGTCATAACGACATAACGACATATCATATCATGATAATAAAAACCTGATAATCGTCAAGACTTCAAATCATCAAATCATCATTGCAAAATTCACAGCCATCTTAACATCATCCTCACAGTATCATACCTCAATTATCGGAACGTCGGACATCATAACATCATTGCTACCACAACGTTAGAACTTCATAACGTGATAACAGCATCATTTCATGGCACATGGTAGTCATCAATAATTCAAATCATCCGATAATCATGGCAGAATCCACAAACCATCTTAGCATCATCCTCACAACGTCATAGCTCAATTATCAAAACGTCGGACATCATAACATCATAGCAAGGCATCATATCATGATAACAACTAGACGGTAATCATCAAGACTTTAAAATCACCCCATCATCATAGCACCAAAATTCAACTATCTCAAAGTCATAACGCAGTAACGATAGCATCAAATATTCTAACGCGATAACACCGCCCTTTCCTCCTTGTATTTTATTCTGACAGTAGCTGTTTTTATTATTATTTATTAATATAATATTACAACCATTATAATCATCTCCTGTTGCAAGTATGACATATTAGACAAAGAACAACTGCAATGAGATTCTCAATCCAAACCATACAGTTTAAGCATTACTAGACCCATATCTGGTGTTCGCAGCCAATTGGATAGCATAATCCATCGGACTATACTTCGCGAAGACTGGCTGATAGCGTGGTGAGCGCCCACAGGCATAGGTCGCTATTTAAGATAGGAATCGCTGTTATGATTTAACTCTATCTTTATCGCATTGACTGTCATCTTCCGATATGAAGACATTCATTCAAGGCTGTTCTGTTACACTGTTACATTTGTCATACAACCAGGGACTTTCAAGTCCCTGCATGTTCCCTGCATACGCCCTGCAGCCAATTCCAGTTCCAATTTTATGGAGTTTCAATTAAACATTATGGGGGAATCCCAGACGTTCCGTACCCTATTTCTCGAAAACTATATATTCGGCAGTTCTGGCTCTTTTTGCAAAAAACTTTCTTCCTTCATACTTTTTTTCCCAAATAAAACAAAACAAAAAAAAATGGGCAAAATAGAGGGTCTAAGAAGGACAACAGCAAGGACATGGTTTTGAAAGCATACTTGTCCATTCCATAGGCACAACTCTCCGGTATTTCATTCTTCAATTAGTAAGTCTGTTATACTCAGACAAGGAAACAAAGCTGATTGTTTGACTTTATTTATATCGTTGATGCAGTGGTAACGTAATTGATCTGGCTTTGGGTGATACCATTTGTTGGAGATTGTTGTGTGGCTAGAGGTTTGTTGACTTGTTTTTTTTGGTTTTTTGTGAGTAGACGTGTTCTTTAGCATAATTTGGTTGGTTTGGTTTTTTTTTGGACATTTTAAATAGGCGATCGGAACATATCATCCGTCGTCCGCTTGGGGGGCAGTCAACCATACTCGGCATGTCATGTCATGTCCTGTCCGGTTGGCAGCCCCCTAGTATTGCGTTCAGCTTGATTAGGGTTGCGGTATTATACTGTATACGGATATTTATTCCACATATAGAGTATTATGTCGCAGATCATTTTCTCGATATTTACATAGTAAGGTATATATGCAGGCATGGACCGTTTCTGACTGCTCTATTCATCTGTGCAAATTATTTATAGCCAAGTTATATTATTTAGAGCCAAATTATTTTATCATTACCACTAATTACCATTCCTAAAATTCTTAGTCATATCATTCTCGGAAACTTCGTCGTCATGAACCTCATAAACTAGGATAGAAACTCGTCGTATATCCTTTTCTTCAAGTATTACAAAATCTTTTTTTGTACCGAATAAATAGCGTTCGGGGACTTGCAATGATCTTCAAATCGTACCATATCTTCACCTTCTATGAACAAAAGCTCGTCGTCGTCTCCAAAAACAACTCTACATTCCTCATATAACTTCATATCTGGCAGGTATACCCTAAAACTTATTTCTTTCAACCGTCGATGCAATATACTGGTAGAGTTTAATGGCTTACGTTGTACACCGTCATTGCGTTGTTCATAAATCAAATCAACCCCAACTCCAACTTTTACATGGCCACTAACGTTATTACCAACAACAATCCATCTTCCTAGCTCATGTAAAATATCTCTGCGGGTGTCTAAGTTGGCTACCTCAACTGCCAAGATTGGGATTTCTGGCGTTTGTGGCCTCTTACTATCAACGATGATCCATCGGTTATGATCTTACGGCCATCTTCTGTCTTAACTGAGCCAGCGTAACTAGAGATGAATCTTTCTGGAAACCGATTTTCAAGTTTCAAAAATATCGCCAAAGATATTCTATCAGTTAGCCTCTGATGTGGCCATAATCCCGACATAACTAGGGTGTAAACGTATCTTTGTGAACCTGGTTAACGGAAATCAGTAAATCGCTAAGCTCACGACAGCCTAAATCGTCCAGCTCTTCACAGTCGGTTAGGATCTGCTTCCCTAGTTGACTCTTGCTATATTTCAATACAACCGAGACTGGAGGATCATTGAGGCTCAACCCCTGCAGCGCGGGCGTCGAGATTGCAATGCGGGACCATTTAGACCCTGAGTAGAAATGGCGCAGATTATCACCTCCTTATCTCCTTAACTGGATAATATAAAAGGCAGGGAGAGGTATACGCTTTTTCCAGGTTATCCACAAGTTGAAGTCATTTTCGAGATCAGTTAAGAAGTTAATATCATTCCTGCAAACCTCAAACCATTCAAACATGTCGTCTAATATCGTTTACTTCGTTTCTGGTGGAAACAGAGGAATTGGTCTTGCTCTCGTCAAGAAGCTTAGTTCCATTGAGAATTCCGTCGTTATTACAACTGCTCGTAATCCTAAGGGCCACTGATCTCCAAAGTTGGGCTCATCAGCATGCTAATGTTCCCGTATTGCTTCCGTTCATAGTGATGCTGCTGCAGTAGCAGTAGCTAGTCAAGTTGAGAAGCTTGTTAGAGGAATTGATATTGTAGTTGCCAATGCCAACACTGGTGAAGATCCAATGACTGTTCTTGATACTCCTACTGAGTCCTGGACTCGTCTTTATGCTACTAATGTCGTTGGTCCTATTGTTCTCTTCAAGGCGTGGTACCCGGTACCCATTGCTACCCATTGCTACTCAAGCTTGCTACCCGAAAGGTCTTGCTTGTCGGCAGCTCTCTTGCGTCTCAAGGTGATATGAATGCTGATATTTCCTCCAGTTCTTATGGTCAGTCCAAGTCGGCTCTCAATTTCGTTGCTAAGAAATTGAGTATTGAGTTGGCTGAAGGGAACTTTACTATTGTTCCTATCCATCCTGGCCTTGTTGCTAGTGATATGGGAAGTGATTACATCGACAACTTGAACTAGTTACAAACAATTGTAGGGGAAGCAATTTTTTTAAAGTGAAGCAAGCGCTCAGTAAGACCACTTTTAGTGAGTCCATAAACTACACATCGCATCTTCTTAGCGTATGCAATTTATTTCGTTCTATATACAAAAAATTAAAAATGTGAAAATCAATCCCATTAAAAGATTCCTAGAAACTTCTTCCTTGACGGAGACCCACTCCTACTATCTGATGGTGTATTGCCTTTTAACTCGGCTTCGGCTATATCGACGGCTCGTAAAATGGCCTCTTCTCTTTCTTGGCGGATTCTTTCTGCCTCGATAATATGGTTTCGTTGTGGTCGCTGCATGGCTATACTGTCATCTCCTCCCACTGGCATCAGCACTGGAGCTTCCGAACCAGTACTGACCATGCCTCTTTGCTTTCCGCGAAGATCTTCTTTTTGCTGGTCGGACAAATTATCAAAAAACTTTTGTCTTATGCTGAGCTGGAATCGATAAGGAGTTGAAAAGACATTGTCATAGCCATCATTCCACCTATAAAAGAATACCCCCATGATAATAATTGAAGAACTCAGTAGTGTCGAGGCATATTTAACGCCCGATCTGAATTTTGACCGATCGGTCCTCCTTAGGATTTTATACTGGCCCGGATATAGTTCACTTAATGGTCGTGGGGTATATTGCATTCTTTTCAACGTATCTTTTACTACTCTGTAATTTGAAGGTTCTTTTGGAACCACGCTCCAGTTTCGGGGCTTTCCAGGGGGTTTAAATTCTGAAGGGTATCCCTCTGGAGGTCGAACGTCCGTGGAATCATAAGGGTTGTATGGTGCTTTTGGTTGCACCCATCCGGGAGGATTAGGTCTCCTCTCGTTTTCCATTGCGATTGATGCTGGCGTTGGTGGTTGTACGGAGAGTGAGAGAGGGATCTCAGCCGGTGAATTTTCAGTCTGGCTGCCAAAAGTTGCCGCATGTTATGTGGCATTTTATAACAATAGGTTGTCTTTTTTTTTGGCTCCACCAGCACAATTGATCATGGCATTTTGTAACGTTTCCTCGTTTCCACCATTTACTCATTCTTTTCATCTCCAGCACTGTTAGTTTTGCGGAAAACTGACCGGATTAACCCCGACCGTCTGTCGGTGGCTGGACCTAACTATGCCATTTATGCAGGGACCTCTGCCGATCGAGAAGATGCCGCTGCAACGCCATTTAAAATGATCTAGGAACCGAACCGTCTCTCCAATTAATTCTTAGAAACCAGCACTGACAAATAAATAAAAAAACGAGCAACACATCAAAAAGTCGACTGACAACTACAAAATGGATTTCCCGTTTATTGGTCGCCTGAGGGCTTGGGAGTGGCCCGTTTTGGTCTTGTCTTTGTTGCTAATCGTACTGGAATCAATCATTGCTCTTATTACTAGCTTTTTACCTTCATCGGTAATTGCCATGTTTAGGAAACTGGCTCAGTCTGTTCTCCGTATCCTCCCTTCGCCCGGTTCGGAAGTATTGAATTCAGCGGCCGGGTTAAAGAGATTGGTCAATAAGATTGCTCAAGCTCCTGGATTTGTGGAAATGTGTGCCATTCATGGTTACGATGCAGAAGAACACATTGTCCGTACTTCGGATGGTTATCTGCTGGGGATCCATCGGATCGGAGGCCCAAAAGGGTCGAATTGGCGTCAACGGACCAATGCTTGTAGAAACTGCTGGGGCGTCGAAGAGATGTCTGATGAGAACCTCGGCGGGTCCGGGACGACAAGACGTTCAAGCGGGTTTCCGTCGTCTCCTTCCAATGGCAGTTTTCTAGGGTCTACTTCGTCCAATGCGCAGGGAACATCAAATTACAAACGTCCGGTCGTATACCTTCATCATGGTTTAATGATGAACAGCGAGATTTGGGTGTCAATTATCGATCCTGCTAAGTCGCTGCCATTTGTGCTTGCTGATATGGGATACGACGTCTGGCTAGGCAACAATCGAGGAAATAAATATTCCAAAAAACACGTTTTCAGAAACCCATCCGATAGGGCATTTTGGGACTTTTGTATTGATGATTTTGCACTGTATGATATTCCCGATACAGTGGACTATATTTTAAACGTAGTCAAACAGGACGATTTGTCGTATGTGGGATTCTCCCAGGGAAGCGCTCAGGGATTTGCATCACTTTCAATCAACCCTACACTGAACAGAAAAATTCGGTTATTTGTTGCTCTGGCTCCTGCTATGGCTCCGCCAGGACTAGGCAACCGGATTGTCGACTCGCTAGTAAGAGCATCTCCTTCAATCATCTACTTGTTCTTTGGTCGGCGAGCACTTCTTAAGAGTACGACTTTTTGGCAGTCAATCATGTTCCCACCGCTATTTGTAAGAACCATAGATGCTTCGCTTTCGCTCCTTTTTAATTGGAAAGCAAAGAATATCTCTTATCCTCAAAAGTTGGCTGCATATGCACATTTATACTCCTTCACCAGCGTCAAGAGTGTAGTCCACTGGTTCCAAATCATCCGCAGTGCACGATTTCATATGTATGACGACGAGATCTATAATCCGCTTGTTGAGAACTATAACGATAATAGTTTCTACAGAGTCGCTCCCTTCCCGACGCAAAACATCGTTGTGCCGATTGTTCTTATTTATGGTAAGTCCGATTCTTTAGTATCTATAAACTCCCTGCTGGCCGAATTGCCGCCATCCACTGCTCACGTAGGAATTAGCCACTATGAGCATCTTGATCTTGTTTGGGCAGATAGTGTTGACACGCTTGTTTTCCCGTATATTTTCTCTGCTTTGCGAAGAACAGCGACACCAGCTATTATGACGTCTACTTCTATTCAGGCTCTTGCGTCTCCAAAACCAAAGGCACACCGAAGAAATAGCAGTCAGGATATGAAATCGGCCGCTTATCACTCACATCGCCATCAGAGCCATTCAGGCACCGTGCGTCATCTAGCCAACTCACCGTCGTCTCTTCCTCCACTAACGTCGCCAACTCGCCAGAAATCGCCTCCAGCTGGGATATTTTTCAAACCTTCGGCTGCTCCTTCGTCTGCTGTATCTCTTCCTCCAGATTCGCATAGCAATTCTGGTCAGAGCCTGTCTGACTCTGAGAGTGATATAGTAGAAAAGCTGTCCGAGGAGGTCTATCTACATAACTGACGTGGTACGACATAGTAAGGAGGTCTATATATATAATTAACATTTACTTAGTGTTCGTAATTAATAATTTTGTTTTATCTGTTCTGCTGCTTCATTGTATCCTGTTAGCAGGTACGACATAGTGAAGAAGCCTATATATATAATTAACATTTATTTAGTGTTCGTAATTGATAGTAATTTTGTTTTATCTGTTCAAAAAGGCTGCTGCTGCTCTTCTTCATTGTATCGTGTATCGTGTTTCGTCTTTCCAAGTGCTTTTCATCACCGCCAGGCCTTCTTACACTTTAGCTTGAACGCTCCTACATCAATACTTCCCTACACTGTTAAGTATTATTCAAAATCAGCTTATTAATTTTTTTAGGTTCATATCATTGCTATATATATATATAGGTATATGTATATACTGAAGATACTGAAGAAACAGAAAAGATTGGATTGTTTTAAGCAGTCTTGTTTGCAGCCATCTTGTTAAGGGCAGAACCATACTTGAACCACTCAATTTGTTCAGCATTATAAGTGTGAGAAAGAGGAGTCTCCCAAGCAGCACCGTCCTTGGGCTTAATAACAAGGGTGACGTTCTTGCCAGGAGCCAATTCAGTCAATCCAACAATGTCAACCTTATCAGTGGGTTGGATCTTCTCATAAGCTTCAGGCTCAACAAAGTTAAGAGGTAAAAGACCTTGCTTCTTCAAGTTTGTCTCATGGATACGAGCAAACGACTTAGTGATGATAGCAAATCCACCGAGGAATCTGGGCTCAAGAGCAGCGTGTTCTCTGGAAGAACCTTCACCGAAATTCTCTCCACCGATAACAACCCACTTAATGCCTTGGTCACGGTAAGCAATGGCGGTTTCGGGAACACCGTTGTACTCACCGGTGTAGACGTTGCGGATATTGTTGGCCTCTTCGTTTTCAGCGTTGATAGCTCCAATCATATAATTGTTGGAGATATTTTGAAGATGTCCACGGTACTTGAGCCAAGGGCCAGCTTGGGAAATATGATCGGTAGTGGTCTTACCAAGAGACTTGATGAGGATAGGGAGGTCTTTACCGTCCTTACCATCCCAAGGCTTGAATGGTTTGAGAAGTTGAAGACGGTCAGAAGTAGGGGAGACAGCAACGCTGACAGTGGATCGGTCAGCAGGAGGAGCTTGGTAAGTATCCTTACCAGCGTCGTATCCGGCGGCAGGAAGAGCCTCTCCATGAGGTTCTTGGAGCTTGAACTCCTTGCCATCCTTGTCCTTCAAGGTATCAGTGATGGGGTTGAATCTGAGATCACCGGAAATGGCAAAGGCAGTGACCAAATCAGGAGATGTGACAAAGGCGTGAGTAGAAGGGTTGGAATCGTTACGGCCGGTGAAATTTCTGTTGTAAGAAGAGACAATAGTGTTCTTATCACCCTTCTTAATATCACGACGGTCCCATTGTCCGATACAAGGACCACAAGCATTGGCAAGAACAAGGCCACCAAAGTCAAGGAAAGTTTGAAGTTGTCCGTCACGCTCGATAGTGGCGCGGATTTGCTCTGAACCAGGAGTGACGGTGTAGATGGACTTGGACTTGAGACCATGAGCCATGGCATCACGGGCGATGTTAGCAGATCTGGTCAAATCTTCATAAGAAGAGTTGGTACAAGAACCAATAAGACCGACCTTGACCTCAGTGGGCCATCCGTTCTCAACGGCAACATCCTTGAGCTTGGAAATAGGAGTGGCCAAATCAGGAGTGAAAGGACCGTTGACGTGAGGCTCAAGAGTGTTAAGATCGAGTTCAATCAATTGATCATACTCAGCACCTTCATCGGCAGACAAAAAGTCGGGGTACAACTTGGCAAAGTTACTAATGTTGGCTCTGGAAGTAGCATTCAAGTATTGAGCCATACGCTCGTTGAAGGGGAAAACAGACGTGGTGGCACCGATTTCAGCACCCATATTACAAATGGTACCCATACCAGTACAAGAAAGGGCCTCGACACCATCACCAAAGTACTCGACAATGGCACCAGTACCACCCTTGACAGTCAAGATACCAGCAACCTTAAGAATGACATCCTTGGGAGAAGTCCATCCGTTAAGCTTACCAGTAAGTTTGACACCAATGATCTTGGGAGCCTTTAATTCCCATGGCAAGTCGGCCATGACATCGACGGCATCAGCACCACCGACACCAATAGCCAACATACCCAAACCACCGGCGTTGGGAGTATGGGAATCGGTACCGATCATAAGAGCACCTGGGAATGCGTAATTCTCAAGGACAATTTGATGGATAATACCGGAACCAGGGCCCCAGAAACCGATGTTATACTTTGCAGTAGAGGTTTGTAAGAAGTCGTAGACTTCCTTGTTGATGTCAATAGCACGAGCCAAATCCTTGGGGCCTCCGACTTGAGCCTGGATCAAGTGATCACAGTGAACAGTGGTAGGAGTAGCGACTTGGGGAAGGCCGGCAGACATGAATTGTAGAATGGCCATTTGAGCAGTGGCATCTTGACAAGCGACACGATCGGGGCGCAATTTCAAGTATGAAACACCACGTTCGATTTCTTGCTCATGGGGCTTATCCAAGTGACCGTAAAGGATTTTCTCAGCGTAGGTCAAGGGTCTGCCGAGTCTTTGCTTTACGATATTGACGTTTTCAGTATGCTTCTTGTAGTTGATGAAATTGTCGGATTCCCATACGTTTTGGTGGACATTAGAGTCTCTAGTGAGGGATCCGCCCGAAGCGAATCCTCTAGCCAAACGACGAGTAGTCTAGATGGGGGGGGTTAGCATTTTAGAATGAGATGAGGGAGGGCATGGGGTGAGAAGAGAGAGGAGACGGAGAATGAGAATGACAGTGAGACGACAATTGTGAACTTGTTTCAGAATGTCTCTTACCTTACCCCATATAAACAAAGGATGCCGCATAGAGTAAAAATTTTACGACGTCTGAATTCCAATTTTCAATTGTCAACTTCACCAAAAGTATCCCCATCGGCTGGCCAATTTCTGGCCTGGCAATTCAATTACGTTTGCTACTGCTATCCCATTCCATGCCATCTATATCGCAAGTCGCGCTACAATGTAAAACTTCCTCTTCTTCTTCTTCTCCTTCTTCTCCTTCTTCCGTTGTCAACTCACCTGTTTAGCAATTGACAGACGTGACAACATTCTGACAGTGTGTCTAACTTATATTATATCTGTTGTGGTTCAATATACCAACTGAGTATAATTGTGCCTGGGGGAAAAAAAAAAAGAAAGAAAAAGAGGAGAGAAATTTTATCGGTGTGGTGCGCAAATCCTATCTTATATATACAAAGCCCTACAAAGCCGATCCAGTACAAGGCCGATAGTGAAGAAGGTGCGTACGGTGGTTTTTCTGCGTCCCCTGCGTCAATGGGCCAATCAAATGCTATACATTACATAGGGCTTGGGATAACCGAACATCGGCCGACACGGCGGTAGCAGCGGTAGTTGCATTCCCACTGAGCAACCACTGGCACTGGGGTACCCTGCCTGATCAGTGGGCTCTGTCCGACTGGGGCCTTTACATTGGCTACACTCGGTTCGGCGGTACGGCAGGACGAAGTTGGAATTGCGTGTAAATTTTGCGCATCCTGTCAAAGCCGACACCGATGAAATGAAAAAAAAAATTAAGGTCCGGTTCGAGACGAATGGGGTATGAAGAGATGAGGGTGCAAAAAAAAAAAAGACAGAAATGACTGAGTCTAGACGGAAAGACGGAAGCAACATACCTAGCCATAATCCCATCATCCAACTACCGGTACCGCCAGTCTCTTACATAGAAACATATCTACCACCGCTCAGCTATCAAGTTCATTGTCCATCGTACATTGTACATTGAGCACCGAATATAATAAACGAATTTAACTTTAATAGCTTATAATAGATACCACTTGTCGCTTACACCGAGGCTAATTGACCCGAGAAATACATCCGTGTAACAGCTGCCAAAATAGGGTGACTGGATTCTCGCAGTGCATTCGGGCTCCGCTCGGCCCTGCTATTGTCAAGTCGTAACAAATTCTTGGCTTCTTTATACTACCACTACAAAAACCTATCCCGCAGCTCATCCAACCGTCGCTTAATCGCCTAATCGCTTGAACCTTAACATTAACTTTAGAGTATTTATAGCCAATTCCATGCTCCGTGTATACAGCACCCCACAAACTCTCCCGGTGGTGAAACCGTCACACCCGATTGATTATTCTTAATCCAGGAATCCACAAGATCAAACTCTAACCCGACTGTGCCTCTGCACAGTAACCATCGTATGGTCCGAGGAGCTCCGCTCTGCACATGTCGGAATCGGACGGCGGTCCCAGACGGTCCCAGACGGTCCCATTTATCAATACGAGAAAAAGACAATGGCCCCTGCCCGGGGACGTTATGCCCTGCTTAAGAAATACGACGCTCGCAATTTAGGGCCACAGGGGGGCCTGCGTGTTTCGCACAACACATGTACATAAGCTAGCTTCATCAGTAGCTGATCTGGTAGTCAATGCGTCTCTTCGTAGATCAACTGGTGTTCTGAATCATAAAAGAGAAAACACATGCTACCCCTGTTGATCTTGCTGACCAATAACTCCGCAAAAATGGCCGATAAATTATGAACAGGGATATATGGACTGTGGTGGTGTTCGGGAAATGTCCCAGAAAATATTTATATATATATATAAAAAGGCTCTTAAAACGATTAACAACGTAATAATCGGTGGTGGTGCTGGAGAAATGTCGCAAAAACATAAACCACTTTATATGACAAAATGAGTTATAATCAGCCACGTATTTCCGTGAAAAATGACCGCACAAAAAATATAAAGGAACTCAAATGACGAACAGAATTCTAGTTCTCAAGTGATGGTCTCGAAATACGCCACGGTTCCCAAATATCAATATATCAAACCTACTACCTACCGAGACTTTACGATCCAAACACACACCCACTTAAATATCAGATATTAACTCATGTATTTCATTATTATTCATTACAGATAAATGGATGGCCATAAATCACTATATTATTGTTATATTATATCCAAAAATGGATCACACTATCTTCTAACCATTGGAACCGTACTCGAATAATCGGCAGAGTATTTTCCAATTATTTTTTTTAATGCACTAGCGAGAATTCTCCACGGGAATACTTTCACGTCCTTCTCAATGTTTCTTGGTTTAGGAGCAGAAAACGACATGATTAATTTGAAAAATTCCCCTATCTCCGGTTTACCCTTGGAAACCGTCAATGGGTGGTATCCTTCCAAATTACGACGGATGCGATTTTTTTCCTCGACTTTGAACTTGGTGCTCACAAGCTGCTCCAATAAATATATGCAATCAACACTGGTAACAAAACATTCATTTCTTTCTGCCCAGTGGATACAACTTATACAAGGAACATTGGGGGCATATCGTTCTGGATCCAAGGGAGAGAAGTCAACAGTTATTAGAGGACCTCGTTGCTCACGACGGAATTGCACCAATCTACGTTGCACTCTCCATTCATCAACCGTCCAATTGGTTGCCATGTCATTGAGATTTCCGAGAATTTCCAAGCTAGCGCGAAATGGAGAATCATTTTCAAGATGTCTTTCACTACCCAAAGACATAGCTCCTAAACTAGAAGCAGCTTGCGATAGTGCAGTGGTACGTACTAGCTGTGGCGAATGACCCGAAGGAATACGACCATCAGGTTGGTATATTTGATACTGTTGTACAGCCTGGTTTGAAGGTTGTCCATAAACCAAAGCTTGACGATCTTGCATCATAGAGTAACCACCGGCAACATTAGTGTTCGAAGGGCCATATGTTGATTGCCATCCTGAACCAGAAGGACCAGTGGTACCAGATGAACCAGTGACGGAACCAGCAGCTGTAGACCATTCAGCACCTGATGCTTGATTAGTGTTATTAACGTGAACAGAATCGTAATATGGCGCGGAATTGGAGTCCTCGCTACCAAGATATTGAGGATAGTGATTTGTGGTGGAGCTGGGTCCAGCAGGTTGAGTGAGTGGTAACGACGGTGATGACTGACCATAATAATATATGTTTTGATGTTGTCTATGGACTTGATGTTGCTGTTGTTGTTGTGGTGGTGGAGGTGGTGGTGGTACTTGTTGATGAGAACGATAATAACCACTATATCCAGAAGACACGTCAGGAGTGGGTGTTTTTAATGGCACCTGTTGAGATTGCTGCGATAGTTGCTGTCCATTTATTCTAGGGCCGGCCGACAGGGTCGGTAACGGTAGATAAGTTTGTGAATGCGGAGGAGAAGGGGGCCTTAGCTGTTGTTGTTGTGTTTGATAAGGATAATTAGAGGGTTGGTCTTGCTGTTGATGTTGTTTCTGGTGTAGGTAATCTTCGTAAGTAAAGTCACAGACATAGATTGAACCAATGTCTTTAAGTGTCTGAGCGTCAACAATTATGAGATAAACAGGGACTTTGGATTCACCTTGTGGAGAAGAGTTGCTATCAGCCAGTAGTTTTGCAGGGACTTCGGCCGACACGGCATATTTATTTGGATTGGTGGAAGATGAGTCGATAGAATAATAAGGACTACTACGGTGGTTGCCAATGGCAATGGAGAATTTTAATTGATCTATTGTTTGAGGTTGAACGTTTGGACGTAAATAAATGGAGAAAACAGACCGTTCAAAGCCCGATTTTTTAGAATGGCTGGTTATAGAAACATAGTCAGTTGGTTGCGGTTGTGATTGAGATTGTTGTGAAGGTTGTAAATGGTGTTGATGACTTGTCCCGGGAGAAACTGATGAAGCAGGAGGAGACACCATTGACTCTTGACCTGAATTGCTAGCGCTAGCGGTTGAATTGGAAAATGGCGAAGGACTTAAATGATAGACAGATGGAGAATCTAAAGAAGATCTTGAGGGGATATTATTAAGGCTATTGATGGTATTATTTGGATTGACTGAAGAAAAAAAAAATAAAAACAAAAAAAAAGAGAAAGAATGTTAGTATAGAACATACACCTACACGAGGGGAGGGGGGGGGGGTGTTTTTTTTTTCTAATGACACGGGGTTTAACCGGGGAGGAATCTGAGAAGGAATATTTTTCCCGGCGCTCACCAATGTTTTAAAAAAAAACAGTAGTATGGGCCATGATTGCTCCAAGTGCAGTATGCAATAATGGTTCCAATGTATCAGAAAAGAACCCGGGCAGGTAATATAGAACTTACTGTTTAAAGGTTTCAGATGATGGATATTTGGCAAAGTTACAGAGGGGGACGCAAATTCCATAGTGACAGTGGAATGAAAATACAAGACGCGAAAATGGGGGCTGGGACACAGTCGGTCAGGCACGAGGCAGTGAGACAACCCGGTGAGATCGATTCCAAGAAGTACAGCTGGTCTGTTGATGAATTATCAAATGGCCGAGTAAAAAAAACTATTCGGTTGGGCGTTTTCCCTGCTATTATGAGACAATCGGTGAAGGGGAAACTGGCAGTGCAATGGGTTGGCTGTGAAAAAAAGTGTGGGGCAAAAAATTCAGAAAGACACAAGTAATTTACCACATAAACGAGATGCACCAATGTTTATATATAAAGAGTGGCAGATGTTGACGATTGAAAAATTCTAATATCTATCATAAGGTGAATTAATGGAGAATTAACTAGCGTTTGATATGAGATATGATCTTACCGGATTTGGAGGAGGAAAAAAAAATCCCCCGAGAAAAAGCAACGTGTGAATAGACGACTCTTGCCAAAAGCAACGTCGGCGTATATTGTATTCTTTTCTAAAAAAACAAAAGCAATCTATTTAGAAGTGAAACATTTTGTAGGATTAAAAGTGAGAAGAAAATGAGATATAATTAGAGTGGTAGTGGTAGTATGTGGAGAACGAGGTTGCGGGCCGGAAAAAAGGTCCGTTGAAAAAGGGCCCGGAAGCAAGGTCCGTTGAAAAACAGCCTGAGTTTGGAAGTAGATAGAGCTGGAGATCTAGAGAGTCGCATCCAGTCTCTGTCCCTCCTATTCCTATTCCTATTCCTATTCCGTCTCCCTCCCACTCCTATTCCCACTCCCACTCCTATTCCCACTCCCACTCCCACTCCCACTCCCACTCCCACTCGCTCCCTCCCACAACCTCCCACAACCTCCCACGTCTCGCAACAAACCTAGTCCGGGTCTAATCTATTATCTTGAAACTACTAATCTAAAGGCTATATCGAAACAATCAAATATAACTTCATTACTGGCCATGGTTGCTTTTTGTATCGGTGCTGCTCCTATCTGCATTGGCAATAACACAGGAAACCGTTAGGGCCATACTGACATTATTTCCATGCGTCGAAGATTGACTAGTTTTGCCGGTAAAGGCAAGATGATCCGAGTTCAAGCAGAGAGGTTACAATGGGTTTCGGGTGTAACAATGGACGAGATTGATAGAGATGGTAGGCGACAACAACAACATGACGGGGGTGTTTGAGTCGAAACATTACGAGAAACTTTTTAAACCCCAGCAGATAAATCAATTGGTTGAACCAGCAATTGTGGGCCCGGGTTAATTATCTGCCTGGGTAAAGTGTGCCGGACCCCCCACCTCTTCCAGATCGCGTATGAATGTCAGCAAAGCCCAAGTTCCCCACGCCCGCGCGCGCCTTTGCACGAGAATCCAGATCTCGCTTGCGCTAGCCGCCGCCATTTACTTCTAGAACAAAGTTGCTTTTTCCATGAGTCTCTCATTTGCGCACTATGAGATGCCTGTCAAAACAACCTAATTTTTCTTCTTTTCATTCAAAGACAATTGAGTAGCATTGGAGGTGAGAACAAAAGGTACTGTTTGAAAACCAAGACAGGTACTGTTTGAAAAGCAAGTGACAGTACCGAAGGGTTGGTTGTTTTTTTATTACTGGACTTTTTATGGACTTTATTGTTGACGGGATTAATCAGCATACTACCGTAGGCAGGCCGAGGCTAGCAGAATTGCTGTGGGGGCATTTCCAGGGATCCCGTGGAGATTGTAAATATTGGGAAAAAGCGAGCTAGGTGGGGGGCCGCGGAACCCGTGCCGACATGATTTGAATAAATTAGTTGGCAGCTTGGGTATCGGACAAACAAAGAGCCAGGGGGGAAAAAAAAAATATAAAAAAAAAAAAAAAAGATAGGGTGGTATTAACCAATGCTGCTGTTGTAGCTGCTTAACTAGTATTTGCCAAGCCCACAGTCCAGCAGCACTACCCGTCGCTTTCCGATAACCATCATTAACGCATTACATTTAGAGTTGAAGGGTGATCAGAATGGGTGATTAGGATGGGTGATTGATTGATTAGGATGGGTTAGTGCGATGGGTTAGTGCGATGGGTAATTAGGATGGGTGATTAGGATGGATTATTTCGATGGGTTAGTACGATGGGTTATTTCGATGGGTTATTTCGAAGGGTTAGTACGATGGATTAGTACGATCGGTTATTAGGATGGGTTATTTCGATGGGTTATTTCGATGGGTTAATAGGATGGGTTATCTCGATGGGTTATCTCGATACACTACACTACTACTACTACTACTACGACCACTACGACTACCACCCATTAACGAGCGAAGCAAGCCCTCGGGTCTGGGCAGAGCCCAGCCGCCGGAAGCACCCACGGATTATCTCAAAGTGCCACAATGTTCCGCGAATTTATCCGGATCGTGCCATGTTCCCCTGTAGCTCATGTTTCCGTGCGGCGGTATGTCTCTGCATGGCCATGCCAATTGTGTCTAAGCGTGGGCAAACTGTGCTCTTCGACCTGCCGGTTCGGGCGGTGTTAAGTTTTATACGTACTGCAATGCTCCCGCACCGTTTGGCAACAATGGGAAAATGCAACCGGCAAAAAGCTCTGGATGTTCTCGCGTATCAGAGATTTTCGGGCGCAAAGGGCGGTGATATGGCTTACTGTAAAATAATACGCCCAGCAACTAGATCCGTGTCAACATTCTATTTGTTTGGGACGAATGCAGCGAACCCTGGCCGATTGGGGGCGAGTCGATAACGCTCTGCCGTGGGGGGCTTTTATTTACCAGGGGTCACGAAAAATGACTGTCTCAGATAAGTGTGTTTCACATCGATTAAATGTATCATCTTCTAGGCTTTATCTGGACAGCTCATTCCAATGTTAAGCATAGAAATACTGATAGACAATGTATACTATCAGAACCATCCGGCCGCCTCCTCGGACAGCACAAAAGCTATCACCACAATCCACTTAAGCTCACATATGAAACAAGAGATTCTCATGGGCATGTGAGACTGGGTTTGATGTTGGTTTGTAGTATAAAATATATATAGATTAGTATGATTCAGTTAAATTGGCTTGTTAAATTAAAAGTGGCATGTTGACGTTTGATGATAAGAATAGAACACCATGTTTCAAAACTCGTGTCATCACCAATCACACGACTAGTTTAGTAATCTCATTGAAGAGAATAATAATAGTAATAAAATGCTTAGCAGTGTGTTTATTAGTCCTACTTAGCGAAGTTTACTCTTGAGTCGTTGCTGGATCTAATGTGTTTATTTAGTCCTACTTATCGAGATGTTCACTCTTGAGTTGCTGGATCTAATAATGATAAACACTATTAATCCTACTACTTATCGACAAGCTCAATCTTGAATCGCTCTAATACAATCCGAAACACTGTGTTCCTTAATCCTACTTATCAAGACGTTCACTTGAATCGTTTCTAATACAATGCTAAACACCATGTCTATTAATCGTACTTATCGAGACCTTCACTTGAATCGTTTCTAATACAATGCTAATCACTGTGCTTATTAATCCTACTTATCAAGACGCTCACTCTTGAATCGCTTCTAATACAATGCCAAACACTATGTTTATTAATCAACACCTTCACTCCTGAATCGTTTCTAATAAATTGCTAAACACTATGTTTATATGTTTATTAGTCCCACTTCCCGAAAACTTCACACTGAGTCGTTTTTAATAAAAATGCCAAACACTATATCTATTAGTCCTACTTATCGAGACGTTCTCTTGAGTTGTTTTTAATAAAAATGCCAAACACTGTATCTATTAGTCCTACTTGTCGAGACGTTCTCTTGAGTCGTTTTTAATAAAAATGCTAAACACTATATCTAATAATCCCACTTCCCGAAAACTTTCACACTGAGTCGTTTCTAACAAAATGCTAAACACTATGTTTATTAGTCCCACTACCCGAAAAATTCACACTGAGTCGTTTCTGGATCTTGGTCCCAACATTGTTCTTCTTGTCTCCGCCTCCAGGTGTTTGAAGCACGCCATGTTGTGAACCAATATTACTAGACGACCGTGGTTTGGTTTGTCGGTGTTTTTGGCTTGTACTTTGGTGCTCTGAAACAGCTCCTCTAGGACCACCGCTTATACTCGCTTCTTTTTCAATCTTAGACGCGATATAAGCAGATGCCGAACTAGTGAGTCCTGGGGTTACAACCTGAGGTATCACCGCTGAATTCAATATCAGCAACTCAGCTACTGGGAATCGCGTCGCTTCATTCGAAGCACATCGTAACGCGTACAGTAGCAGTGATTCACTTTGATTCTCTTCGCTGCCGCTGGGACTAGTAGGAGAGTCAATCGAACCTAACGGCACCGACAAGCTGGCGTTCGCCCGCGACGCAAGCGCTTCTAATACTTGCTTCACATTTTGCTGTTGGACCGCCTTGCGAAGCTCCGCGTTGGGTTTTTCCAAAGGTTCAATAAACTTCTTTTCAACATATTTCTCTGTTATGAAACTTCGTCTGTTCTTTTCCGTTATGACCGGCCGCGTGGTGAGTTTACTTTCCCAGATTGAATTCACTTCACTATTATTAACCGATTGAATCAGATCAATCAGTTCCGGGGTGAATGAGGTTGTGTCCAGCGTCAACGACCGGATCTTCGATATATGAGACCCCAGCGATCTATGCACTCCAGAGCATTCGATACATAGAATAACCAACAAGTTAATTGAAATCCATTCGGCCTTATTACTACCTCTACAATCTGCACATCGGTGATTGCTTGGGCTCAAATTATGGACCGTGTTAAGCAGGTCCTTATTGACCTCATTTCTAGTAGTCGGGCCCTTATTCACATTCCCTTCTGTGACAACTCTAGGCTTATTGACCTTACTAGATAAACTGTCTCTTATATCATCCCGATATGCCTCAACGTCTGAACTAGACGATGATAGCACTCTTCGAAATGCCTTTGAATCGGCTCCTTTACTAGAATTACTCTTCAAACTACCTCCAATGCTCTGTTCTAACGACGAGCTGATTCCGATATTAATTGCTTTTATCCATGAGTTCATATCATCATCACTGGTAGCTTGATAGACACGCTTGTAATTCGGCGTCACGACTTCGAAACAGAATCTTCTTTCTGTATTTCGGGCCTCTCGAACAAGCGCCACTTTTAGATTGATTGGCTCGTTATGTAAATCCACCCCTTGTTTCCAATTCGTATATTCACATAGTCTGCCTCCTGCCAGCACGACCCAGAATTTATGCCATCCTTGCTTATTCAGATTCGGTAGCGGGTCGTTAAATCCTCCTGGTCTTGACATTGCCCATAGTAAGCCCTCCTTGCGACTTTCTTCGCTGTCAGTAGCAAGGGCTTTTTCTGACTCCCCATATACCTCATTATTTTCGTTCCCAATTGTCGTAGTATTATTATTAGTGTTAGAACTAAGCTGATTGTTGTTGTTGTTGTTATTTGTATTATTGGCCATATTGTCTGCGTCGTCGTCATAATCGTAGTAATCGGAATCTTCTTCGTTTGAAGTGACGAGATCGTCGTAGAATCCACTAGACGCTTTCTCAACCGCCGAGCCCATCTTAGGAGATGCTGTTCCCGAGGCAAATATACTGGTTCCTCCAGTTGCGATCCGTAGAGACGGGTGTCGATTGGTGGTGGTGCTGTCTTTGAAATTGGGGCCTCTGGCTGCGGCAGGTGTGGTGGCTGTGATGGGCATCTCACTAGGATTGATATCGCTGGATGATGATTTTATGGACATTTCTAGGGCTCTTCGTTTGTCTTCCCGTTCAGCGCGTTGTCTTGACCAATCTTTGTTGGCATGCTTGACTTCACTAACAATATCGTCTACATTTGGCTTGACAGAGCTTCGCATTCGGTCTCCCATTGATATTAATCTGTTCACGTCTGATTCAGCAAACAATGCTAGTTGATAAGTGACCTCCTGCTGTTTTCTACCGCCATGAAGGTCCTGCATGTAAGAATAGTAATCGAATCGCGATAGCTCAAATGCTTTTCTCTTTTCAAGGTACTTTGCAACGCTTTCTTCTTTCTTTTTGTCCTTTGACTCTTGTTTCATAGATAGATATCTCGACAGCCACGAGTAATATTGGCTAGATTCGTCGTCGAATTCCCGTTTCCGAGCGTCAAACGACTTGATTTCCAAATCATATAGTTTTCGAAGCGGTTCAATGACGTGATTATTGAGATCTAATGCGGAGTAGCGGATAAGCTCAGAAGTTCGTTGCTTTTGGACGAAATAATTATCGACAATCGACTTGAATGCCGGCACTTCTGTAGCGGCCGCGTCTACAAGAGCTTGGATGAACAGTTGCTGGCTTTCTGCGAGCGCTAGTTCTCGCTCGTACAAGAAGTTTGACCGTTTGATAACCTTTTTTATCTTTGCTTTAAGATTGCCAGTCCTCTTTTCGAGACTTGCAATGGTTGCACGGAATAAGGGGCCATCTTCAGGCTGAGATACAGACCCATCGTCAGGACGAGGTATAGTTATCGAGCTTTTTTCTTTCTGAATGACTCTTCCTATGGACTCTGGAGAGTTCAAGTCTTGAAGGGCGATAGAAGACGTTGATTGGGGAGGTAAATGACTTACATATGTTTGTAAAGGCGCACCAGTAGGAGCAGCGAGGGGAGCAGCGAGAGGAGCAGCGCCAGAAGTAGCACCTACTGTTGATGCTGGCGTTTGCGTGCCTAATGATTCCTTCGATATAGACATTTCTGGAGCGACTACCACTCTGCCGCCAGACGTGGGAGAATGAGATAAACTGGTTGTAGATGAAGACGAAGAAGCAGCTGCAGTGGCAGTGGCAGTGGCAGTGGCAGTGGCAGTGGCAGCCGATGCGGTAAGGACATTGGAAGTAGCTAGAGATGTAGTTAATGAGGATACTCCAGCGTTGACATTAGTGATAGGAGGGAGTGATTCAGTAGACGTTGTTGGTATTATCGTAGGGCCAACACTGCTGCTGCCGCTGCTTCCAAAACCGCCCAAGGTTTTAGAATTCGATGCATTTCTCTTTGGGATAGGAATAGGACCTCGTGTTGCAGTAGAAGCAGCTGGGGAATTAGAAATTATAACTGGATGAATAGTCTGTTGGTTAAGCGTATTGCCAGCTGCTATTGGTGAGGGCGGAGAAGATACATTGATGTCAGATGACCTGCTGACTCCTCCCATTGCAATTCCCAGGGGAGATGGAGAAAACGGCTGGCCAAGACCCAATACAGATTGATGGGATTCGACCCACATAGAGAATTTCGCGAGCTGCTGTAGGGAATGGTTGTTTTTAACATACTCGGCAAAGCAAGCCGAAGTCTTATACCCCGAGCCACTGGATGTAGCCGACGAAGAACCTGGTGGAGGAGTCCAAGTCCAAGAGAACTGCATTTTCGTATTATGAACATTCTCAGGAGGAGATGGGCCCGTCTTACTGCTTGTAGGAGTAGGTTCCGGAGCCGCGACATCGCCTAACAGAACCACGTTATCTTCATTTTGGATATTCGGGTTATGAAAAAGCTCCGTAGACACAAAGTTCTTTAATTCTCTTCCAGACGATGCAGACACGAATGTCAGATTATGAATAGGGGTATTATTAGTGACGGAAACGTTGAGGGTGAACTTGAATTTCAGTTGTTCTCGATACGGTACTTTCAGTAGCAGATTAGGCTGTGTTCCAGGAGAGCTAGAGCTGGGATCCTGACAGTGTTAGGACATGCTACGTAACGCCCACTACGGGTCTGAGCCGAGCTCAGTCGCCGAAGGCAACCGCACCGTACGTATACATACAAGGACAAATTCCAGGGGACGTCCGGTGGACGATATGGCATTGATGGCCGACGTCTTGCGATCGCAAGTGATAGATAGAAGAGGGTGAGATTCGTCGGATCCGTCGACGATCTGGACAGCAGATACAAAAAACCGCGAGGGGTTTAGTAAGGCGATTCCAGGGAGCAGCGACGACGAAGAAGAAGAAGAAGAAGAAGACGATTGGCCATCTTGGGCAGGTAGAGATGCTACCTGGCCCATTGGTCAAAAGAGAAGTATGAATGGAACAAAAGAAAGCGAGCGAGCGGATGCGCTGCTGCTAGAGACACCGATCTGAAAGATACATGTTAGAAAGGGTTACGAAAGGCTGACGAGAACATGCGTACATACAGTTTTGAAGCAGTTGCGAACTGGGAACACCAATTGACAGAAGAAGCAGATTTGTACTAGGAAACGAAATATTTAATGGGGAATTATTGTAGTAATCACGAGTAGATATGGCGCCACAGATGAGGTTGGTTGTGCTTGAGCTAGGAACGGACCAGAAGATAGGCTAATATCGCCAGCCACACCAGAGAGAGATCTAGTAAACGGTCTGTTCTAGGAAGATGAAGTGACTATTAATAAAGTCAGGAGGAGAATTGTTTTGGTTACAAGCTGTCAACCCTGTAAACGAGGAGAATGAGAGATGTTTGAGAACCAGCGCGACTAGAGAGCCGTGGGCGGCGCAGAATGGGTCTCGTGCGGCTGACGAGATTGGAACAGATAATAATCATAATCATAATAATAATAATAATAATAATAGTCAGGTTTATTGTGTAAAACTATAAGTGAGACGTGCACGGGCATCAACTCAATTGAAAGCAGGAGCAAAGAGACTAAAAAGACAGTGATATTTGGGGGAGGGGGTCAAGGAGGACAGGCTCATAGAGGAAGATTGGGGGTTCTGGGGTGGTCTAGGGGTTGAATGAGGGATATTGGATTGAATTGCGAGGAATATTGGGAGGTCCTCTCGTGCGGCATGAATGCTTTAATAATCGCGAGACATTTAGAAGGGCATTGTAGCGTCACTGTAGTGTCTGGGCGAGGACGGTTGACGACGATTGACGACGCTACCTGGTAACTATTATATGCTTTCCTGTCCTGCTACCATAGACTGGCTGGTACTCATGTAGACAACGGGAACACATGAACCACGAATTAGGATCTTAAGAAGGGCATTGAAGCGTCACTCTAGTGTCTGGGCGAGGACGGTTGACGACGAATGACGACGATTGACGACGATTGATGACGCTACCTGGTAACTATTATATGCTTTCCTGTCCTGCTACCATAGACTGGCTGGTTCTCATGTAGACAACGAGAACATATAAACCACGAATTAGGAACTGTCCTATCAGATCGAGACCAGTTGCCATTTGGAATGTGCGGTAAGTACGGTCGACCAGTTTGTTAGTTTGTTCCTGGCCGATCCGTCATCTCATCCTCGATCACCGATCACCGATGGTTCAGATACAGTAACGTGATTAGAGTATGTTGTGTTGTTCCTCCGGGCATGACAGCCGTGACAGCCGTGGCAGCGTCCGACAGAGAGAAGACGGGAACGTGATTAGAGCACCCATTTCTAGAGGCCGAGATGAGCGTGACAGCAAAACATGGGCGGAAAGACTCATACGCTCCAGGCCTCTGACTTTTGGCCATCCCATCGTACCTCTAACTCCTTACGCTATCGTCTCGTCGCATCCATCGGATTGGTCAACACCAAACAAGCATCGTATCTCGGAACTAGTCGGAATGCGCATCGATTGCCTCAACGCATGCGGCACTGTACCACCACTAAAGGAAACTCTATTTCTGCCGATGGGCTGGCAAAAAAAAAGCCATTGTCAAAAACAATCGTCACACTCGTCACACTCGTCACACTCGTCACTCGTCACTCGTCACAATCTTCACAATCTTCACTCGTCACTACACAGCTTGGAATCCGTCATAGCAACTTCTTTGATCAGCAACCTCGTGCCAATCCTTCAATACCCGAGCTCCAAGCTCCATCGCGAGGATCCTGCCACGATAGTGAGGATTTTCAGGGCAGGGTACGGGCCAGGGTACGGGCCCCGGCGCGCTGACACCGCCGGAAGCATTTGACTAATCGGGACGACGGGAACCGCCTTATCTTTCGTTATCTCGCGGATGCCTCCGGCGGCTGGGCGCTGCCCAGACCCGTTGTCCGCTTCGCGGAAGAAGCTCTGGCAATGAGACGAGGAGCTCGCGGGCGGGCAGCTGGAAGCGCCAGGCGGCACCAGTTGTGGTATCTTTCAATCGGGCACTGGACACCGAACGCTGGACAGAGGCTCCCGACAAAAGGAAGTGAACCGCACGGCCCGAGCAAGGCAGGTCGAACAGACTGGACCGGCCCTAGACAGTCCGTCGACGGCTACAACGAGGCAAAGTAGCCATATTGGGGCCCCCAACTGCGAAAGATATGGGGCAAACAACTTAGTACCAGAGCGGTCGGTTGGGCGGCTTACGAGAGGACAATCAAGTACTCGTACGAGACTACAGGAGGTGGGCTGAGGAGACGGCGATGAAGAACCAATAAACGAGAGGCCCGATATCAACAAGCAAGGGGATAGCGAAAAAAAAAAAGCTGCCTCCCTGCCTATAAAGGGGCTGGTCGGCGATAAATCCGAATATCACTGGGAAATCGACCGTCTTGAGCCAAAAAGCAAATATGAGACACAGCCACTGATAAAGTGAGAAGTCAAATAGCAATAATGTTCAAGGGGATAAGATATCTCGTGAGCGACTAGTAATATCGTAAGCAGGAACACATTTCACGAAATATCACGCAAGCAAGGAATTTAAATTCACCCTGAACTTGTACTAATGTATCGTGTGCAATATACGTCGTAAGTAATATATCTATCTATCTATAATGTCCTAATATATCTATCCATCACAAGTAATATATCCTAATATACCTATCAATCTTAAGTAATATAACTATCTATCGTAATGTCCTAATATATCTATCCATCACAAGTAATATATCCTAATATACCTATCAATCTTAAGTAATATAACTATCTATCGTAATGTCCTAATATATCTATCCATCACAAGTAATATATCCTAATATACCTATCAATCTTAAGTAATATAACTATCTATCGTAATGTCCTAATATATCTATCCATCATAAGTAATATACCTATCTATATCCACCTACGGTAAGCACAAGTCATCACCGAGATTAAATTTAAACTCCCATCGCTAGACGCAAACGGCATATTCAATGTAAAAATTATTTTATTATAAGTTCCTAAAAAATACACATTTCCTCCCTCTTTTCAACCAGCAGCTGCCAAAATCTATCATAACAGAAGCTTAAAAAAATAGTCCAAAAATAAAATGGAAAAGAAAGAAATAGTAGGGTCAAAAAAAAAAGAATTAAAGTGGCGTGAAAAACAAAAGTGATTTGTTGTTGAGAAAAAAAATTAATGACGACTTAAGGGAAAAAATCGCCATCTATCAATAATATATAGGGGCATGGCAAATTAATTTTTGATGAAAGAAAATAAAATCAGAAACAAAAAAACAATATTTATATCCTTTAAAATAAATGCAAAAAAAAAATTGAATCAAAAATGATATTTCTAGTGCATTTAGAGGATAAGAGCCATACCACCGGCAACAACAGCACCGAGGACACCAGCATTGACAAGGTGGTTGACAGCAGCACCAGTCTCGCTACCAGTAGGAGAACCAGTGGTGGTTCCATTACCAGTTCCGTTACCAGCAGCAGTACCATTGGTAGAGTTTGAAGCAGACACGGCGGCGACAATGGCGGCAAAGATAGTAAGAGTCTTGAATTGCATTTTTGAGTTGTGAAAGAAAGAAGTTTGTTTGTAGAGAGTAAACAAGTTAGATCAGAAAAATGGATGATAAAGAAGAAAACTTTTTTTGTTGGCAAACGGGGGGGGATGGCATGGCTTTTTATAAGGTTCCGGTCGCCGCTTTGAGGGAGTAGATTTGGGGGCTACGCAAACGGGAAATAAAAAAAAATTTGCATCGAAGATAGGCAAGCAAAAAAAAAAAAGCAAAGCGGTGAGCGCGGCGAATTTCTTTTGGGTGGAAAATCTGTATAATTACTTGTTTGGCGTTACGGAACAAAAGATTTGTTGATCGGGCTGGAAATGGCGAGAGGGGCAGGGAAGGGAGGCGCAATGGGGGGGAGCGGAATAGGGGAGAGCGCAATAGGGGAGAGCGCTATAGGGGAGAGCGCTATAGGGGAGAGAGGTTAATTGACAGGCCGGAGCGAAGGGGAGGAAGGGTCGACAGGCCGCGATGAGTAGATGACAGTCAGCCAGGCAGAATGCTAGTGGCTACTTAATAGTACGGACGAGGCGAACGAGACTGAGAGCCAGCTAACGACCAACTACTGACAACACCGGCCGCCAACTACCACTACTGACTCACGACCGCCAACTGCTACCACCGGCTCACAACGGGTCTCCAATTACCAACCACCAACCACCACCGACTTCGACCTACCAACCACCAACCACCACCGACTTCGACCTACCAACCACCAACCACCACCGACTTCGACCTACCAACCACTAACCACCACCCACCGACCGCCAACCACCACCTACCAACCACCACCGACTTCGACCTACCAACCACTAACCACCGCCTACCACCACCCACCAACCGCCAACCACCACCTACCAACCACCACCTACCAACCACCACCTACCACCTACTAATCGTATTGGGTATTTTTGACTCCTACAGCAGATGGACAATAAAAATTTACCTGTCGCGTTTCCCCCTGTCATTCATTCATTCATTCCTTCCTTCCTTCTGCTGCTTACTCCTTTACTGCTGTCACCCTATTTCAAGCTAACCCGGGCATTGTCAGTGGTGCGCTTAAATGGGAGCAACCTTACCAGGGTCTCGCGTTTTAGGTCTTGGATGCGTTTTAGGTGCGTCCCATGTACGGGTGGTTGAGTTCTATATTTAGACCACGAGGATTTTTCACTCTGTACATGGATGGACACGACAGGCAGACAAAATAGAAAAAAAAAAAATCTATTCACCCCTGCGGTGAAGAATTAATATATCGCCATAGAATGATGTCTCAGATCATCCTGGCAAGACAGTCAAGTATAAACAGAGTTTAATGGGAGGTTATAATTTGTCTGTGAGAGGTCGACAAAAGTGATTGGTTCAAGTAGAAAAAGGGCAGTAAGGGCCCATGCGTGGCTGTCAAGGCTCGCTCGTGTGGTCTACCCCTGGCTTTGGTTGTACGGCACAAACCATTCTTTTAAGCCAGCCGTCTATAGTCGGGCAAGTGCAGCCCTAAGTAGTAGCAACGATGCCCGGCGGGCGGACGGATTGGTGTTTCAGGTTCTTGTTTTAGTGTTTTGCACCAGCAATCAACCAACGGTAACGGCAACAATTAACAGTTGCTAAAATCAGCCCAGTCCGCCCTGATGAGCAAAGACTAATCTTCCCAATACGGAGAATCGATCCGCCTTGAGAATAAGGGGTGGATAAGGTAGTAAATGGAGAGAGTGGGAGAGAGTGGGAGAGAGTGGGAGAGAGTGGGAGAGAGTGGGAGTGAGTGGCAGAGAGTGGGAGAGTGGGAGAGAGTGGGAGAGTGGGAGAGAGTGGGAGAGAGTGGGAGTGAGTGGCAGAGAGTGGGAGTGAGTGGGAGTGTATGGGAGAGAGTGGGGGCGTACAACTGGGAGCGCGTGGGGGAGAATAATGGGAGTTGAGCGATAGTGAGTAAAAGGGCGTGCAATACCAGGCTCCAATAAACAATATAACAGCTACTTGTAGTATGGCATCTCTAACTCTATGGCATCTCTGACTCTATGGCATCTCTAACTCTATGGCATCTTTAACTCTATGGCATCTTTAACTCTATAGCACCTCTAACTCTATAGCACCTCTAACCCTACAGCCTCTCTAACGCAATACCACCTTAGAGCCTATCTAACCCTATAACACCCTACCACCCTACCACCCTACCACCCTACCACCCTACCACCATACCACCATACCACCATACCACCATACCACCATACCACCATACCACCCTACCACCTCTATCCCACCACCACCTTCCAACCCACTCATCTCGCCAATCGCTTATATTTAGATCCCCACTTACTCTTGTTCAATCCTCTCACCTTCAACAAAACCTTCGGAAAACCCTACCTCTCGTCCTTCCCTTTTTATCCTTCTTTTATCCGCATACGCCAGTTGCATTTCCCAATTAGTCTATTGCTTATCTGGACATTCACTAACTTGGCTATCCAGATCAACTTAAACTCCGGACGTGCGTCCATGCACCCGCCGCTGCTATTTTTTCCTGGCGCCGGGTTTTACCAGTGAATAAACCAATTGAGCTGCTGCTGGCGGTGCGGTGGGTGCTCCGCGGCTGGGCTCTGCCCAGACCCGTTGTTCGAGCTTCGCTCGAGCGCTGGGCTGTCGGTGCGAACTGGATGATACGATGGTGACCCCCACCGGCCGTATCGTGCTTGCCGACTGCCCCCCCCCGTGCAACGCATTACCACTGCTATACAGCCCGTAGATCCTTGCTCAACCCCCCCTGAATATCTCTCTCCTTCGTTGTACATGCCGAATCGCTAGTCGGGCGCCTTTGGACGCGTGGCTCACCTTGGCCCTTTGTTAACGCTCGAAACGCGCTCGGTCTGACAAGCTGCCGCCCTGCGAACATTCCACAGCCCCTGAATATCCTCTCTCGGGCTGTCCAGCTGTCCGCTGTACGACTAGCGGTTCAGCTGGCTGTCGCGTCGAGCTGTCACCGCGTTTGAAATGTTCACGGCCTCTCGATCGATACACGAGAATCAGAGATAACCACCGACAATCGCCTGCCATATGCTCACCTCTGCAACAACCATCCGTGAACCTCACCAGCGGGCTCCGTCACCCTCCCTCAATATCTACAATCTAAATCATATTAATTCAAATAATTAGCAAGAATACATATCCCAATATTCCTTTAACAAACAAACTATAAAACACAAATAAATATTTTTCTCTATAATCCCTCTCTTCTCTTCTCCATCATGTCAAGTCTTTTTCTTTGCTAACATGGCTCCCTTTTCTCTAGTGTAATAAATATAATAAAACAATCTTGGTTTCTTGTCATCCAGTCATAACTTCATGATACAACAAATAACAATAATAATAATTCGGAAAGAAACCCAAATGATCTTGCATTCTTGAAACAAACATCCACTCATCCCCAATCTCTCTTAAAAAAAAACCTTTCTAACTTCCCACAATACAACATCCCATCCCTTCACATGCACAAATCCGGGTTTTTTTTTTCCAAACGGTCCGTTTCTAAAAATGCAAACAAATTAAACAATCAGAAAAAAGAAGCAAACTTTCAGTGAAATCCCACTGCAGCTAAAAAAAAATTCAGTAAAAACAAATCAACACACAGACGTAACAACGCCCAAAAATAGAGAAAAATATTCTGTATGAATTGGCATAAAAAAAAATATCCAAGTCCATCATATGAAACAAAACAAAAAACAAAACAAAAAAACAATTCAACTACTGGGGGATACGTTCACGCTAAAAAAAAATCACGCCAGCTGCTACTGTTTACCACCAACTATTTTGTTGGTCAGCAGCATTGCCGTAGCTGTTACCGTATCCTCCACCATATCCTCCACTACCGCCATTGCGGTCATAATTATGGCCTCCACCATTGGAAAGGCCACCGCTACCACCTCCTCCACGACGGAAATCACGGTTACTGGTAGTGCGAGAACCTCCGCGACCACCACCACCGCCACGGCCACCACGGCCGAAACTGCTCTCACGAGAAATAGTATCTAAGAAAGCGGGAACTTCTTGGTTGGCCTCCTTAAGGATGTCTTGCAATTCTTTAGCAACACCGCGGTTACCACGGTTGAAGAAAGCAGTGGCAACACCCACGTTACCAGCACGTCCAGTACGTCCAATACGATGCACATAATCATCGATATCGGTAGGCAAATCATAGTTGATCACGTGCTTCACGTTGGGGATATCCAGACCACGGGCTGCAACCGCCGTGGCTACCATAATAGGAGCGCGGCCAGATCTGAAGGTATCGAGAGCTCTTTCACGCTCACGTTGAGTACGATCTCCGTGAATAGATGTGGCAGCGAAATCTTGAGACAATAAGAAATCACACAAATTATCAGCCATACGCTTGGTTTCAACAAAAATCAAAATCAATCCTTGGTCTCCAGATGCCAAAATATCAAGCAAAACAGACTTCTTATCCTCATCCTCAACATACTCGATGTGTTGGGTGATGTTTTCAGAGGTAGATCCTACACGGCCGACAGACAAGAAAATATAATCTTTCAAGAAATCTCTGGCCAGCATTTGAATATCTCTAGGGAAAGTGGCAGAAAACATGAGTGTTTGACGGTCTTGTACAGACGGCATATCTTCACCTTCGACAATACGACGGATCTGAGGCTCGAAACCCATATCAAGCATGCGATCGGCCTCATCAAGAACAAGGTAACGAATATTAGCCAAAGAGATCCGGCCACGCTCAAGCAAGTCCACAAGACGACCGGGGGTAGCAACAAGCAAATCACATCCTTGGTCAATCTGTCTTAATTGAGTGGTGATATCAGCTCCTCCATACACAACACAAGGACGAACCCAAGATCGGTAAGCAAACTTTCTGGCCTCGTCAAAGATTTGAGAAACCAATTCTCGGGTAGGAGCCAAGATAAGAGATGTAGGGTACGCCTTTCTGTTATAACCCAAGTTGGCCTTTTCGGGCAAAGTAGCAGGGCCATTGATAAAAGATTGAGAAAGAATCGGGAACAAGAAACCACCAGTCTTACCAGAACCAGTCTGGGCACAAGCCATCAAATCACGGCCAGCTGCGACAATAGGAACAGAGTACTTTTGCACTGGAGTGGGCTTTGTATATCTAGCCAAGGCAATGTTTTCAATCAACAGGGGCTCCAAGGGGGGGGTTTCGAAAGTCACTACGGCTTCTGGAACATCGTTACCTGAAGCATCGACGGGGATATCGTCGTAGTTATCGAAATTAATACCCGTCGACTGGAACTGGTTATCGTCAGCCGTGCCAAACAGCTCCAACTCCAACCGCTCATCTCGGGCACCGAAAATGTGTTTTCCATCCACAAAACGGCCTCTATTGCCACGCTTGTGAGTAGAAGAGCCACCAAACGCGCCACGGTCACCGCCTTTATTATAGCCTCCACGGCCGAACCCACCTCTGCTGTAACCGCTGCCGCCGTAGCCACCGCCGTTACTGCCGCCATAGCCACCGCCATTATCATAACCTCGATTAAACCCGCCGCCGTTGCTGTATCCACCACGACGGTACCCACCGGAACCAGAAGAATCAGACTCGTTTCCACCAACGTTTCTGGATCTGTGAGGAGGAACATATTTACCACCTGGGTTGACTGAGGTCTCGCCTGCTCCGCCAGCGGGCTTCTCATTTACCGACAAACTCTGCATTTTAGATGTAATTTCGGCCATATTGAAATATTTATTATTTTTTCCTTTAATAAAAAAACGTGTGTTCGTTTTCCTTTTTTTTTTTTTTTTTTTTTTTTTTGTAATGTTAACAAAAAAAAAACTCGTGTAAAGAGGAAAGGAAAGAAAGAGAAATTTTCAAATCAGAAAATGTGTGGTTATTTATTCAAAATTTTTTTTTTCCTTTTAGCCTTGCCCAAAATATTTGTGCCACCGGGCTGGTCCTAATGTTGAGTAGTAATAGTCCCAATGAGCGAGTCAGGTCGGTGAGAATATTCTGTAAGCGAGGTGAGCCCCGTGGGCGGTAGCAGGTGCCGTCAGCCCGAGCCGCATGTTGGGCTATTAGATTGCGATTCCATTCGGTGTTAGTCAACGTTGCGCCGGCGAAACCCAGAATTGCTGGGCTGCGGTGCGCACTCACCCGGGATATGCCTTTGTGGCTGGGCTTGAAATCTTAACCATAAGATGAGGGAGGTTGTGAAAGGAGGAGGTCGTCAGAGGAAGTAGTTGCTAGAGGAGGTAGTTGTTAAAGGAGGTAGTCGTTAGAGGAGGTAGTCGTTAGAGAAGGTAGTCATTAGAGGAAGTAGTCGTTAGAGAAGGTAGTTGCTACAAAACCTAGTCGTCATACGCCTACGTACTTGTACTCTCACATTCCTGGCCTATTCTTTCAATTCCATCTCGTTCACTCGCTAGCTCGTCCATTAACGCTCTCAGCAGCCCCTTCCTGCCTTATCGTGAGAAGTTTTTCCGGCTCCTTCCTAAATGGGATTCTGATGGGCTATCTATGGATTAGGGTGGGGGTAAGGTGTAAATGTAAACCAGCATGTTATGGAGCATAAATGAATCCTCTGCCGAGGCAGACGGTAACATAGCGAGACATTATGTTCAATCAAGTAAACCTAAAATATCTGATAACGTTTCTTACCCAAAGTTCAATGTACAGCCTTTCTAGTGCCTCTACAACGACCTCACCAAACCACCGAGATATACTTGAGGTTGGGGTATCGCCTGTAACCTGTCATTTAGAGACGGATGAACCAGCTGTCAAAAGCCCTCGAACACTCTCTCGGTACGCAAACATGAGCAAAGCTTGCTTGCCATGCCCATGCTCTGCTGGATGCACAACGAACCATCCTCGCTCGGCGTCCGCAGCTACTACCTAATTACCTGAGCTCTCTGTACGGCGGCTTTCCTACGACGTGGCCCTTCCGAATTAACCTCTCACCTCGCAACACCACGTTCTAGCTATACATCCCGCGCGGGCGGGTAATCCTCGACAAGCGAATAAAAAAAAAATACCACTCCGAGGACCCAGGCGTAAAACACGTCGTGCGGAGATCACATAAATTCTCACCTCCGGTCTCTTTCTTGTTCTTGTTGCTGCCTTTTCTTTCCAGCAATTGATTCCAAACTCCCGGTTTTTTTTCTTTATTTCCAGGAGACTGATATCCAGAATGGCAATTGACTTTATCCCCACTCCTAAAGTAGCGCCTCCACCGCCTGCTTCAAACGAATATGGAGTTCGAACTACCGATGTACGTATAAAATACTTCCTCAGGGGGTGTGTATAGTAAAGCCCTCGAGGCAATGTCGCTTCACCACCTAAACTAACTCCTCACACAGTCTCCTGCTATCAAAAATGGTACCCTTGTAGCAGAGGGACCCGGAACCGAGAATTTCAGTAATATCACTCTCTTAAGTCTGATTCTTGGAGTCCCCGGTTACCTGACCTGGAAGTTCGGCGGTGGTACAAAAACCTTCATTGTTCTGCTCGTGATCTTTTTCCTGCCAATTCTCGTCGCTTACTGGACGTTTGCCTCGAGATTCTCGCCTCGGGTCAACGAAAAGTGTAAACTGCCCGGCCGTCCTATCGAGCACTATATTGAGTTCCATGATGAAAAATTGGCTTCCAAGTACAAGGGAACAACCAAGATTCCTTGGGATACGTTCCACGATTTGTATTTCGACGGCAAAGTCTCGTTCAAAGGAGATGCTCTAGATGTCCTGGAGTTCGCTCACGATTGGGCTTGTTTCACATTCACTTATTCTTTGTTCAAGTTCTTCTTGACGGGAATGATTCCGGAAGTCATTTTCCACTCTCGTTCTCAAGACGAAGAGCAAGTCCGTGATCATTATGACCGCGGGGATGACTTTTACTCTTGGTTCTTGGGCCCTCGGATGATCTATACCTCTGGAATCGTTTCCGACATTACCCGTGAAGAGACTCTAGAGGAACTTCAAGATAATAAGTTGCGAGTTGTGTGTGAGAAAATCGGATTGAAAAAAGGCGACCGTCACTTGGATCTCGGGTGTGGCTGGGGTACTCTTGTTAGATACGCTTCGACTCAATATGGCGCCCACAGCACTGGCATTACCCTTGGTCGTAACCAGACTGTCTGGGGTAATACCAACCTTGCTAAGGACGGAATCCCCGAATCTCAGTCCCAGATCCTCTGTCTGGATTACCGTGATACCCCCGTTCCCGCTGGCAAGTACAACAAGATCACCTGTTTGGAAATGTCCGAGCATGTCGGTGTACGCAAGCTGGGCAAGTTCTTCAAACAAATCTATGATATGCTTGACGATGATGGAACCTTTTTCATTCAATACGCGGGAATTCGTAAATTCTGGCAGTATGAGGATCTTATCTGGGGTTTATTCATGAATAAGTATGTTTTCCCTGGTGCTGATGCCTCTACCCCTCTTGGATGGACTATTGACAAGCTTGAGGCTGCCGGGTTCGAGGTCGCCAGTGTCGATACTATTGGTGTCCACTACTCGGCTACTCTTTGGAGATGGTACCGTAACTGGCTCGGCAATCGCGAAAAGGTTGTTGCCAAGTACGGCCAAAAGTGGTTCCGAATCTGGGAGTTCTTCCTTGCTAGTTCTGTAATTGTATCCCGTCAAGGGTCTGCCACCTGTTTCCAGATTGTTCTGCGCAAGAATCTCAACTCCAAGCACCGAGTTGAGGATATTCCCAGACAATTCGGCCTAGACGTCCCTCAACCGTCCATAGGAAACAAATGGCTACACGAGTAAAAATAGATTTTTTTGTTTCCCCCATCTCCCTCTGCTGTGCCTCCGGCGGCTGGGCTCTGCCTCGAGTAGATTGCCAGATGGTGTCGCGATTATATTATCATATCAGGTCTACAAATATAGGGCTCGCCAGAAACCGAGCGAAGCGAGCCACGGGCCCGGGCAGAGCCCGGTCCCCGAAGGCCAAGTACAGAAAGAGCGTGGTAGACAGTAAAGAAGAAAAAGTAGTAGCGGCGCGCTACTTGCGAACAGATCTAGGGGGCGTTTTGGGTCGTAAATCATTTATAATTTCGTCAACTGGGACGCGGTATCCAGAGACAGTGTTTTGATCCATGTACAGGTCGGGATCGAAATTATCCAGTATGACGTCTGGACTCATCATGACCCACCCATGTCGGACTCGGACCGGTTTGTCTAAAGTCGAGTAGGTCGGTATTATATGTAAGCGGCGACTCATGAGTGAGAAGTTCTCAATGATTCGATATATTTGCTCGGGAACGACATTGGGCCGCTCGACAGGGGTTTCAATGATCACATCGGTGTCAACGTTACAGTTGATCAGATCCGTGTCTTCAGACCGTCTTAAGGTGCCCTTGAGCCCCATCAAACAGTGCCAACTCGTCTTGACAAGACTGTCTCGAGGCGATACGGCCAGCCATTTGGGAAAATGAATCGAGTTCTTGTCATTGACCAAATAGACGATATCTTCACTTCTTCGAAACCCCCAATGCTCCAACACCAGCCGGCCTTTTTCCAACGCAGGGCTCGGAACCCATAAAAATGCAATGCTCGGACGGGGTGTTATTTTCTGAATAGGGAGGTTTATCAATGCTTGGTAGGACGGCACATTCTCCACACATCCGTTAATCATCACTACGTCGAAATTCATTCCTTGGCTGATCCAAGATTCAAGACGGCCAGGCATGTCTTTAGGAGACACCCGGGATCCGAACGGTTTAGTAGCATACCGTCTATTCTGAATCTCCTTCAGAGTATGCAATCGTTGCAATTTCGGGTATCCAATCAATGGGTCAGAGATGTTGGTAATATGGGCTTGGGGCAGCTTGTCTGAACGGAGATAGTGGTCATTATAGTCATTTCCAAAGTTTGGAATTATTTCTTGACTCGAGCTATTGTTGCCATTGCTGCTGCTATTAGAACTATGACTGTGGTTGCCATTATTGGGCCTTCTAGATCGATTATTCCCTGCTCCGGCAGTTGCTCCACCACTGCCTCTTCCTGCTGTCACACCGCCATTTCCACCATCATTCAATGAAAAGCTACTATTGGTACTACTTCTACCACCAGTATTGGACCCAGAGCCCGAGCTGGAACCTGAGCCTGAGCCTGAGCCTGAGCCTGAGCCTGAGCCTGTGCCTGTGCCTGTGCCTGTGCCTGTGCCTGTGCCTGTGCCTCTACCAACACTGGATCCACGCGATGATCTCGAGTTACCGCCATAACCACTCGTACTGTCAGTCCCTTGACTGATATTTCCACGTCTAGAAATAAACTCCGCCATTTCAAATAAAATGCCAGAAAAAATAAAATGCAAAACTTGGTTTGTGTCAAACCAGTTCCTAGGTTATTATTCACTCAGTACACAGTTTGTGTAATATCACTGGAGAGTTTCTTCAATATATACACCTGACTCTTCACTAGACCCTCCTATATTACTGAACAACCAGTAGTGACCCTGTGGACTATAACACTCGGTTTGAATATGAAATTTCAGTAGTGATAGATTTGTATGCAAATGATCTCTTATGATATTTTCCGATCTTGCCCAATTGAGTCTACCGCTATAGTTTACTCTTAGATAAATGATCAGTCGGGGCGCGCGTCACTTAGGGCACAGGGCTCCACAGGACTCCTAGCAGCCTTTACCGCGTCCTCACGAACACTGTAAGTTCCATGTGCTATTAACTGGCAAATGTTGTCGCACTTTCTCTTAAGCCGGCGGAAACCTCAGCAACTTATATTAAATATCTATTTGATCTTGGCCACAGAGCTATTTTTGGCATGTGATCATTAAAATCAGTCACATTCCGCAGTTCAGTACATGGGAGACGCACACCATTCGCGTGTTCGGCTATATTGCATCCATCGATTATAATCTATCGAAAACTCAGAAGCTTTCTATTTCGGGTAAATGAGGTGAGGTATTGTGTGGTACCACAATGAGGCAGTATGTTAGTGACAGAGGATCATTGTTGAATACAATGGGGCCCGCTTTTGTGTATACGAGAAGCATGTCTAAGAAAACAGGCTATGTGATTTAAGGCACTCGTTTTATTTATATAAAATATAACGTGGATGTGAATATGTAACGCGGGTGTAAAAACGATCAGAGGCTTTCTAGAGATCATTCTGCGCTTATCATTCATTGATAAGAAGCTGCCTGCCCAAAGTAGTAATTCAGGGGTAATCTGCACGTCTGTCGCGTGACGCTAGCCTGTAGATTAGCTGTCAACCACTCTGAGTGCTCAAGTCGGACTCTCCCAGTAATTGGTATCCGTTGGAATGGATCAACAAGTATGGGGGAATTTTCATAATTGTTTATAAATAGTATATATAAAAAGCTATTTGTGTTAGCTGTATTACTTTGCACATTTAACATATATTTACTCTGCTTATATTACATTCTTTACTTCCATTTCTTCTATCACTTCCATCACTTGTATTACTTCCATTACTCCCATTACTCCCATTACTCTCATCACTTACAACACCCACACTACTCATACTGCTTATCACTGGCTATTACATTAAGCTGCCGACCCAACGCTTTCTGAAGACCCTGCGTCATGTGACGACCAGAAACAATGCATTATGCAAGCACCTAGTTAATGCTTCAGGTCCCTTGAACGCTTGATCCAGCCAATGTAAACAAACCAATTTCTCATTCCAAGCTTGGATAAAAAATGGTATCTCTGTGGAAAAAAATCGTAAATAAAGCAGGTCCAACTAAAAAAAAAGACCCAAATGCCCTTGGACCAAAACAGCGGTTTGACAAGACGCTGGAGGCCTGTGGAGATATCGAACTAGCTATACAACAGCTTAACCGGTCTCCAAATAATTCCGACGACTCGTCCTATGAACTTCTAAATGAAGCGCTAATTTCGCTGAATAATATAATTATCAATGAAGGCACTCAATTATCTCTAAATGGAGATAAGCATGTCTGCGCTCTCTACTTTGTGTATAGTAACCTCTACGACGTGGTTTGTGCAAATTCACGCAATTATCCCGTATGGCTATTGGATTCATTGATAAATATCATCAGAACCTTGTTTAACCAAACTGACTTGGTTACTGACGTTAGCCTTATATTAGGGACCAATGTATTTCTTCACGCCATGACGTTCTATAAAATGCCATTCCCTGACTATGAGGTCGCCTTTATCCATATATTGAGTTTCTTAGTAAACAAAATGAAAGAGAATGACCAGCTGTTACCAGCTTGGTTGGTTTCAGTGGGTATCACCGGGATAAATGAAGAATATGCATTTGCTCGTTCTCCTGAAAGCGCCAACTCGTCGTCACCTCCTTCATATCATAAACAATTCCCATTGACGGTGATTCTTTTAGATTATGCTTGTAATAACGGAGGTGTTGGCCAACTATCCCGTAAATGTTTGCTAGATCTGATTGACATTATTTCTGAATCAGCCAAACTCGAATCATGGATTGTCCAAAGCGACTTCTGTGCTTTATTAGTTTCAGCTTTAACATCCCTGTATACAATTATTGGAACAAAAATCACTAATCTTTCCACGGTCCGTATTAGTGACCTTCCTGCCGTAAGAGAAGCATCTCATATTAAAGAGAGCTCTGGTCGATCTGGTAGCCCAAGAGGTAAAGGTACAGAGCATAATCTGAATCTAACTCTGACTAAATCATTAACCTGCTTCCGTATCTATCTTGTCTTTTGGCAAGATATCATCACTAGATGCAAGTCTGAGAAATTGAAGTGCACGCTTCTAGGCTATTTCGACGCCGTCTTTGTTAGACAAATAATATATCCCGTGTTTGCTCAGCCCGTCATTGACCAGTTGGCCATATTGGCTATTATTCTTGACGACCTTGACCATAATGAACTTAGCCAAATGATCATCTGTACCTTGCTAGGTATTCGTTTAAACTACAACTACAGGTCTATGATTCTAAAAACTTCAAAAAACCTTGACAAGGCTCCGAGCTCATCTAGTGGTTCCAAATTTGCTTTTACAATACTAAACAGCCTTGAATCCAATCTTCCAGAAGATGATCTCGCAGTTGTGTTGCACCTCTTGTTAGTCATGGTACAAAAATATTATCCATACCTTATAGTAAAGCCTAATATGCTTCTTATGATACAAGAACGACCAAAAATATCCCACAAGTCAATCATTGGAAATGATTTACACAATTTACATGATATCAAGGTTCAGCTAAACATAAAAGGCTATGCTACAGTGGACTGTGACCGCAAGCACCAAATCCGCCTGCAAAACAGCCCATACTTTTTTATATCTTCAAGTCAAGAAGGTCATGTACAGTCCAATATTGAGACAAATGTACATGTCAATCTACTTGAAATGGCCTCTATATCATTGGATCATCACTCCATAATGCAGAACGACCGGCTAACCAACTCTCTATTAGATCTTCTGAGATCTTTTTATACTAATTCCCACGAAACCAACTTATTATTAGTAGAAATACTTATCCAGCTAGGAAGCAACCCTTTATATGCCCCTCATAACTGGTTGGTTGGTGGTACCGATAGTATTATTGGCACTTCCAATAGCTCTTCAACCGTTCTAAATATTCTGGGAATATTATCTAGTCAGTACGAGCTCCGTTGTGAGAATACTGAATTCGTTGAAGGGCTAAATGAGTTCGAGCGTAACTTTGTTTTATCGGATAATTTATCCTCGTACAGTCAACACTCAGGTCTCGAGAACTCGGAGCATAACTTGGAGTCAATTTTTATCGGTCCTGTGACCTCCGTTATTGATGTAGCATTGGATCCAATTCAGTCAACAGATATATCTAACGTAGCAAACAGTTCCAAGAATGAGATACCTTCCAACTTAGAAACTGTTATGTTGTCAAAGGGACAAAGCAATAATGACCAACCTGGTAATCATATAGCGGTCAGCTCAGCAAGCGGAAGTGAGGCCTCGGAAGCTTTTGTTGGTACAGCATCGGCAGTACCACTAAAATCAATTCGGCCATCAGAAATTGCACAAACTAACTTCAACGGAAATCGCGATTCAGGAAGCTATAGAGTATATGGAAATGTTATCATTCTCCGAGAATTCGCTAAAGATATCGAAGCTTTAGTGAGGGTACGCTCTTGGTTACTCGACGATGTTTGATATCAAAGAAAAGATTCCTTCTAACTAGTACTAATTCTACATATGAAACAAAAATGGTCTGTATGACTGGATAGCTTTTCTTTTCTGGGGTGACCTGGCTCTGTCTGGAACCTACAGCTTTAGAAGGCATATCAATGTGCCAACACAGAATACCAAATACTAATATGGCTGACCAAATCCAACATGTCGGTGAGAAATTTATCTTTTTGTAATTTTGCTGTAGCCGGTTCTGTACGCTTGACAATGATCTTTCTGCTCCTGCGCGAGCACCTTCAGAACTCACTGACGATGGTCCGATGGTCCGCCATTGAGAGACACCGGTCGACCAAGAAAATACAGCAGTAAATCATGCCCATACTCTGTCAGTAGAGGATCACCACAAACGGTTTTTATGAGATAATTCTTGACTATATTAGACAAAAACTGTATGCGGTTAGAGTCCGGTTTGGATCAGGTAGCATCAGCATTAGTAGTCTCACATCCTTGGATAGATCCCATCAGATCTGAGTGAATTTATTCCAAGATCTTGTAGGCTTCTTAGTGGGATTTGTACGATACGATATCCGATGCTTGCCAACAAATTCACACGTCATGCACATTGAATCCTTATCAATCATTAGTTTGTAAGATCAGTTCCATTCAGCTGTCCTCGTTCCTATATCTTTTGCAACTTAATCTTTGGTTTGTGATAGTAGTCCAATTTGCCAACGTCAACACTACTGCTCGCATTGGTTCTTGCTGTCATTACTGCAAATGTATTCTCCTTATTATCAGAAATATCTAGATTATAATCATCGGGAAGGTACCCAAACAATGTATCTCTGTGTAGCTTTTGTCGCAAAATCATCTGAAAATCTTCTTGAAATGTAACGCTCCGCCAGCTTGGTTTAGTCTTCCAACAGAGATTAGATTTTCGTTCAGTTGTGGCCAGTATAATACATTTCTTAGCATTATGCGCTTTCCACGCTCCATTTGCAAATTCGAGTTTTCCCTAGTAAGGTACTGCAACCATCGCTGTCAATAAGCCATTCATCTTTATTTAACTCTACATATTAACATACAGATTTAGCTACATCTGCTGTTGATGTTAGTGTTATGCCAGTTCGGCCTATTTGTGGTGTACTACTCACATTACGAATTCTTTCCATTTCTTTCTCATGGAATTCAATACAATCCCTCTGCACGTGTGGACCATTACAGGTAGGACACGTTAGTTTACCGGCTGTCGGGCAATTAACCTTAAAATGGCCTTGCTCCCCACACTTGAAACATCTTTTTAAGGTTGGTCTTCCAGTGGCAACCCGTCCACGAAACAATTGTTTTGGCTTAGGAACACTAGTCTTCTCATAGGTACCTGATGAATACTTAGGGCCCATTCGTCTAATGTAGTTTTCTAAAACATACAGCTCTTTTTCATCCTCAGGGGAAACATTCAACTCAGGAGCAACTCGACAAATCCATGAATAACCATCAGAAGTTACTGACTGTTTCAAAAATTTAATAGTACAATAGTTATCAATAATTTCAACCAGCATCTCAATAGCACTGAGTAACTGATTTTATTTGGGAACTGGCCATGTTTTAACCTCGTTGAAAATTATCAGTGCCTCAACTTTAACTGAAGGGAGATAAGCATTGTCCAAGAAAAACATAATCTCATGTGCGTGCCTACTTATACCAGCATCGTGCAATTCAAATATCATCGTTGGCTCAATAAATCGGCACATCCAACGACCACATTGTCTGGATAAGGTATCAGAAACAAAATCATCTTTTGCTTTTCTACGAAGTTCTTCTAATTGTTCCTCGTTCTCAGCAAGCAGAACATAACGGTGAACCAAATATTTTAATTGAGCCTTGACTGAGATCCTCCAAGATATATAATCCTCCATTGACGATATCGATAACTTAGTGTCTGCTATATCATCTATTAATTGTTTCTGTAGTTTATTGGCTAGCTTCATAACTTCAGGATCGACCTCCTTTTTTATAGTCTAACTCCTCCTAGGAGGAATAACACTTTCACTCATAGCAACTGGATCTCTCTTAACACTAATATCTTCACTTCTTTCACTCATAGCAACTGGATCTCTCTTAACACTAATATCTTCGCTTCTTTCACTCATAGCAACTGGATCTCTCTTAACACTAATATCTTTGATTCTTTCACTCTTCGACATACCCGCAACAAAAACGGTGGGCTCATAGCCTTTTAACTTCAGAATGCTGTTAGCACTAATCTTCAGTAACCAAATAGTTTACTAATACATACCTTGAGGTTGGTCTCATGATCACTATTTTGAAACGTTGAAATAAACACCCTTGATTGTGTTTAAATATCTCACAAGTCCTCTCACAATCCTCCGGTCTCGTTCAGTAGGATTTTGCACTTTCCTTGATAATGTGATAATGTGTCTACAGCAATGATATATCAGGACTCCTAACCTAGTAACTTCAGAACCTGAAATTCCTACCGCTATAAACGAGCGCAACCCTAACCTTTAAACGTCTCAACAATCCCTTGAATCAACTCTATTTAACCTATCTCGAAAGCATTTTAATTTTTTTCTTATCGTGTATCAAGGCAGCCTTACATTTACAGGGGTAACAGCAGAACACGTCTCTTCACTTCGACGCACTCACTCAGGCAGCTAGCTTTCTTAACACTCTTACTCATTTACAAGTCTTGCTCAGATCAGCTTTTTTCTTTTGGTTGCAACTGTATTGTAGAGCAGTGATAAAAAAAAAAGCCAACCATTTTACTGCTATCCATCCGTTGCTTAAAATAAAAAAAAAATCGGTTCGTGGCTCTATCCCTAATGCACGGATCTTGGTTACCAGAGAGGAGGAAATATCTATTCGCAGAACCATCACCACTACCAACCAATACTTCAAACTTCACAGACGATCCTTTTGAAAAGCCAGCAAGACATTTAAGTAGCCCTCATTCATTCGCTGCCAAAATGCAATCGTTTATGTCCACAAAACTTGCTAGAGCTCTCGGAGCTGCTTTAGTACTATTCATATTTTCGATTTTCATTTTCGAAACTTCGCCAACTTCAGTTGGTTCTTTGAAAAGTAAGGTCACCGGTTCTAAACCTCTGGCCGCAAACTCCAAAGTTGACCTTGACCCTCTTTCTTGTAAAACTTCATTTGACGGCAAGAAACCCGTTACTCAATTTGCCGTTGTTATCGATGCTGGCTCCTCCGGTTCTCGGGTTCACGTGTATAAATTCAACAACTGTCTAGCCACTCCTACATTGTTAGGTGAAGAGTTTCGAATGATAAAGCCAGGTCTTTCTTCTTACGAAAGTGACCCTCAAGCCGCCGCCAAGTCGCTTGACGAATTGTTACAGCTTGCCGTACAAAGTGTTCCAAAGGAAATCCAAGGTTGTACACCAATTATTGTAAAAGCCACCGCTGGTTTGAGAATGCTTGGGGCTGAAGCCGCTGATAAAATCCTCGCTGCTGTTCGTACTCATCTGGAAACACTGTATCCATTTGCTGTGGTCCCTGGTAATGGAATTGCTATTATGGATGGTAGTGACGAAGGTGTCTATGCTTGGGTTACTGCCAACTATTTATTGGGTAATATTGGATCTTCTGAAAAGACACCAACTGCTGCAGTGTTCGATCTTGGTGGTGGCTCGACACAGATTGTATTTGAACCTCAGTTTTCCAGCCCTGACAAGCAAATGCTTCCTGGCGATCATAAGGTGGACTTGGACTTTGGCGGTCGTCAATTCAGCTTGTATCAACAATCTCACTTAAGATATGGATTGAATGTCGCCAGAAAGCTGATTGATTCTTTGATTGTGTCTAACCATCTTGTCAGCAGTGAAATCACCACTAATACTCAAATCATCAACCCTTGTATGCCACCAGGAACCAAGTTAGTGGATCATGAAGTCAAGGTCGAGAACGAGTCTGACACTGGCTCGACTACTAGTTCTACCTATAAAATTGATTTCGTTGGCCCTAAAGAACACTCTGAACTTCAATGTAGAGGATTGGCCGAGACTATTCTTAACAAGAACAAAAAATGCGCATTAGAACCATGCTCATTCAATGGCGTTCACCAACCATCAATTGTCAGCTCGTTCCTCCGAGAAAGTGACATTTTCGTGTTTTCATACTTTTACGACCTCACTTTCCCTCTCGGTATGCCATCGTCATTCACCGTTGATGAATTGAAGGATCTTACCAGAAAAGTTTGTACTGGAAAGGAAGTGTACGACTCGTTCTCTGCCATCGATGGAGCAGTTGAAGAGCTTAACAAGAACCCTCAATGGTGTCAAGAGCTTAACTTCATTGTTGCTCTATTACATACTGGTTACGATATCCCAGGACACCGCGAAGTTAAAATTGCAAAGAAAATTAAGGACAATGAATTAGGATGGTGTCTTGGTGCTTCATTACCGTTATTAGATAAAGAAGCAGCTGGTTGGACCTGTAGAGCCTAGAATATATATATATGTTTTAACTAAATATAATTACATAATGGAATCACTTGTGATTACGGTCATTGTGACAAAATTCAATATACTTCTTACGATGAAGAATACCAACGAATTTGCCCTCTTGAACAACACAAATCAATCTCGTTCCTAACTTTGTAAACATCATCTCCACTAATGCCAAAGGAGAATGAATGTCTAATGCAATTGGCGCTCTATCTATGTACTTTGTGAAGTCGCTTAATTCAGCCAATACTGGATCCATGCCTAACGGGAAAAGGTTATCAAAGCCATATTCGCTACCGTCACTGCTACTTTGGTCGTCTCTTTCTCCTTCGTTGCTATTATCTCTTCGACCTCTATCTGCTCCAGTGGTGAAGACGACCGAATCGAAATATTCTGGTCTCTCATTGCCTTCTCGTTCAACGTCTCTAGAACTGGTGTAATAATGATGATACTTCCGTACATCTTTATCGCGTACTGATAATTTGCACATTATCGAGTCGGCTATTCCATATACGTTACAGTATTGTTGGAGCCTATCCAGAGCGAAGTCCAGCTGGGGAACTGATATAACACCAACAAGTATTCTTCCTTTGATCAAAGGGATACAGCCATCGAATTCACCGCGTGATTGTAAAGTGGTTGCCATTGATCGAAGTGTTACCGAACTTACATGCGTGGAATCTCTAACATCAATCAGCTCATTTCTTCCTACTCTACTCACTAAATCAGCGAGTGATGAATCATACGATCTTGTCTGGCGGTTATCTAAATAAGGGAAGTTGTTTCGTTCTAATAGAAGTTCATATAAACTGTCGGGCTCAATAGCATTAGCAACCCAATTAGAAACCAAAATCGTAAGTGAAAACGGCAGTACGTGATTCAACGACCCAGTCAATTCAAATAGAATGGTTGCTAATGTAATATTCATTCTTGTTACTCCTGCCAAAAAGGCACCTGCCCCAGCCATGGCATATGGACCGCCTATTGGCATAGTATCAATGCCAGAAATACCCATCAACAAATTGGGGTGTTGGTATTCGATATATTGCAAAGCCAATCCGAACATTCTACCGTACAATGCACCAATTACCATTGACGGGACATAGATTCCCGCTGGAACTTTGACCCCGAAGGTAACTGACGTCAAAATGATCTTAATCGCCAGTGCATATCCTAGCGATGCTAATACTGCTGGAATCTTACTAGGTTCAGAGGGACATAATGATAGCGTTCTACCAGTCTCACTACAAGAACTAGCCAAGTCGAACAACAACTCCGAAACCGACTTGGATGTGTAAGGATTGAAAAAAGTCACACAGCCAGTAATCACGGCAATCAGCATGACTTCAAAAGTAGGGCTTTTCTTAATAATCTCGATAGATCTGAACTTGCTGCTCCACCATACGGTAAATTTACAAAATGCTGCACCAAACAATCCGCCAGAGATTCCTAAGAAGACGTAATTGACCAGTTCCTAATATGTTAGTTAAGTGCCATTCTCGTGTATAGAGAGAGTATGTGTGCTTACCCATAATTGCCAATTTTCTGTATATGTCACTTCAAACAAAACAATCTTGCCTGTCTTGTAAGGATCCATGAAGATGAGAAACAGGGCCGAAATCATCGCACAGAAAAAAATGCGGAATAGTTGATGAGGAAGAAAATAGTAACTGACCTCCTCAAGACTAAATAGCACTCCACCAAGGGGACTTCCAAACGCAAGCGCAACGCCAGCACTTGCGGCAGCAGATATGACTTGACGACGCTTAATATCGTTTGTGCTGAACTTTTTAAACAATCTGCAAGCGATGTTGCCTACACAAGCCGCCAAATGAACGTATGGACCCTCTTTTCCAACACTCATTCCGGAAGAAATCGAAAAGATCAGCCCAATGGACTTATGAACAAGGGTGTAGGTACCAAGAAACCTTCGAATAATGAACCCCGAAAGAATGGTTTTGACTTCTGCTACTCCGCTACCTGTTCCCGAATAGATGACTCGCTTAGCCGGTTTAACATTGGCAGAGTCAGAAGGATTAGAGGGGATATTCTGTTTCAGTATGGGCATCGCTGAGGACTGGGCAGAATTGGCACCGTCTGCCTGTGGCGGAGAAGGCGACGCAGGCAGCTTTTCCTTGGGCGAGTTGGGATCGCTTTCAGATAACGGAATATCTGTTTTTGTTCGTAGCGTCAAGGTAACAGAAATATACGCAAACAGAATCGTGAATGCCAAGTAGGCCACGAAATCAAATGCTAAACTATCATGGCCGGATATAATGCCTCTATATTGAGACCATGAAACCCATGCAGGACATGAACCAAATCGTTCGACATCTGGACAGCACAGCGCTTCACGGGTGAACCACTTGGTAGAGCAGTAGCCATGCCGTAAATCAGATAAAACACTCTCACAAGCATCTATAGAATATGCCACTAAAGTAAATGCAAATGCAACTATTGTGATGAGAAGCCAGCCTTGAACAGCGTCGAATAACCGGACCAGTTTGCCTCTTAGGCCTGGCAGGTCTTTGAGTGCGCTCCGGCGCGATGACTCTACGACAGTATCGTGGACCCAATCCACAGTGGTGAAATCGTCATAAAAGCCCCTTTGGTCGGTCGTTAATGGTACAGCGAGTTGGTTATCATTAGAAAGAGAATCGTTAGCAGTGGCCACACCAGCTCCTTCGGTGATTGATCCGTAATCAGTAGTTAATGCAGAAATATTGGTTCGTGATCCGTCCAAAAAGCCTCCAACACCTTCAGGGTCTTGAATTTTAGGAGTTCGAAGGTTATATGACGAGACAGTAGGAGATGCCAATGACAAGTATTCAGCAGTTGTATCCTTTGCTTTAATGAAGATGTTACTGATTTTCCTCTTTGCAATATGAGTAGACCCTCGTCTTGAGTGTCTCTGTCTGCTAGGAGTCGATGGAATTGATCCGTGATTTAGTAGCAGAGAAGACTGGTTTCTACCTTCATTACGGTGGTTACTAAAGCTTGGAGTAGCGTCAGAGTCGGTTTTCGATCTGATTAAGTTTGGTCTTGAAACTTGTAAAGTGGATGATCCGGCGGTGACATGGCCATCTGATGGCGCTTCAGGCTGTTTATATTTTGGATTCGACATAGTCGTAGACGTAGAAGAGACTACCGCTTGTTCCGTGAATCTGTAGAGTAGATGCTAAACTTGAATCGGTGCCACCAACAATCACCTATTCAAACCTCTGATACCCTCACACAGCTGGTTGGACACAAGAAGTTATTATTATCTCTATGTCAGATGAGGGACTGATCTTCGCGATAAGTGGCTCCTTTTTGCTAAAAAGAATCTTTATTTTTTCCCCTTTCTGTTAGTCTGCTAAACCGGCCAGGATGAGAAAAAACTTGATGTTTATCCGCGTAGTCGATAAATCAGACCGGAATATTAGTGTCACCCCTCCGTATAAGACTTATTGTATGCCTTCGTGTATGTTTAGGCTAGAAGAATGCGACAAACCTGGGGCGGATATATGTATAGAAGGAATTATGGAATTTAAGCTTACCATGATCCTGTCGATTATTTACGCAAGGTTCGCCTATGACGTCGCGATAAGCGCGGTTGGCGGTCGTATTTGTGTCCAAAGTCCCAAACAAGGCGATGTGATTGGGCGTGAAATTAAACGACGGGTGAACTTGCGAGACCGTTAAAAGAGGGAGGAATCGAAAGGAGGCAATAATCGTTTAGGATATAATTATATTTGAGTTCTGAGAAACGGGTTCAAATCTAATTTTAACAGGTCTATAAAGGGAGCTCTATGTCTAAAAAGTTGGCATTCCTCTTATGTCTGCACCCTTCACGTGTGAGTCGAGTTCAAGCTGCATTCGACACTGTCTCAGACGCGGAAAGGTAGAATCAAGGCAACAGTTGGTCAAGAGTTCAATAAAAATCTATAGAACGAAGTCCAGAGGTTAATTTTTCAAGTGCGTAAAAACGTTAAAACGGTTAAATAGGCTCGATGTGGTTAGTTTGTAGATAAGGGTATGGGATTCGACAGATAAGATAACAGATAACAGATGGCTGTGCATGATGCACAAAGACCCTATGAATTCAGGGATCGAGTTGGTAAGTCATAAAGGAGATAGTAAGGTTGGTGTAGGCGTTAGTGGGTGATGAATAGGCGACTAGGAATGACGGACGAGTTGGCTGCTATTTTTGGATGGGTGGTGCTGTAAAGAGGATACGAGAAGAGTTTATATATATATATGTCGAGTCTCAGAATCAACATTAGGTAGATGAGTTATTCCATCTGCTGAACTCCATTCATAATAAGCGTCATACTCAATACGATCCAATAGGAGCATGCAATGACGACGAGTATTTCTGTTTGTGCGCTGCGCCTGGATATCCCCAGAAGTAGTACTTACTACATGTAACCAACAGGCGAGATATCTCCGGTGCTAAACCTTCTATTGTATTATTATCTGCTAATCAAAACCATACTGTGGATACTGCGAGCATTGACCGTCGCATCTCCCCTATAATGCCACCAGTATTCTCGACCCAACCCCTCTAAACTCTAATGACATCTCTTTAGACTCGTCCGTCCGTTATCATATCCGTCTGCAACCGCGATAGCATCGGACGTCTCCTTGGTCCTGGTCCTGGTCGTGGTCCTGGTCCCTGCATACAACCAAATGCTCTTATCTCAGTTCCCTGCATAATACTCACTATCGATTGGCCCCGAAACCCCGGATCCAATTGTGTGCTTACTTGCCCACTCTCGACCGCAGCTATTTTTACCTACTACCTTGCTCCCATGTCGCCCTACCACGCTAATTATTGCTCTTCTGACCAGCCTCCGCAATTGAGAAACTGGCCTAACCCCATCTTCCGTCAAGTGCCTTATCACAGATGCACGCTAGAGAGCCAGACGGGCCCGATGGACAGTTTAGGAAATCCTGCTTCTTAATTGAGCCGACTATTTAACTGGGGCTTCATCCTCGTTCGCGTCCTTTTTATTTTTTCTTGATCGTTACAACCCTTTCACTGCACAATTATGAATTTCGTTAACAAACTTGGCTATAGAGCAGGTTTGGTCCCCCCTGGCGATGTCGGTGCCCAGAAACGGTGCTACTCATATCTGCTCCAGGCAACTGAAGTTCTTGAACAGAAGCTAAAGGGCCTACCAGAGGTCGAACAGGAGCCTGGCGTTCCCGACGGCGACGACGAGGCCAGTCTGATTAAAAACCAGATCAGAGTGTTTCAAAACACTGGCTCGTTAATTGCCTCCTCCGAGGGCAAGTACAACTGGAAAAAGGCCCGCATGTTCTGGGAATACTGGGATAAGGTCGGCCCCGATGCTGTCAAAGTAGTCGAAGGGTCCGATTTCGACGAAACGCTGGCCGCTGCCAAGATCGACGAGTTACAACTCGGCCGCTACACTCCTACTGAATAACCGGATATACCGTCCACTGCTTCTACAACCGAATGCACTTAATCTAATACTTGACTCCACGTACGTTTGTCTGCCTCCGGCGGCTGGGCGCTGCCCAGACCCGTTGTGCTCGCTCCGCGAGCGTGCCGAGTGAAGCTGACTTCCTAGCACCGTCCACCCTGCCCGCTCGCGGAGCGAGCACAACGGGTCTGGGCAGCGCCCAGCCGCCGGAGGCACACCCAAGGCACACCCAAGGCCCGTAGGTAGGCCGGACACATGTAAAAAATAAGGTTGTGTTAATAAATAAATAAATAAATCTTTTTATATAGCAAACGCCGTGCAGCACGGAGTTTGAAAGAGGACAAGTGCAGTGGTATATCTATCCTCTCATGGTGTAGTACCGGCCTTCTTCAAGTTCGGCACTGACATCCTCAATGGTATCGTCGTCGTCGGCCTCTTCAACAAGCTCGATCGTGGCGTACTTGACGAGATCCCATCGGTGCCAGAATTGGGCGGAGCGGTCCATGTCTAGCGTCTCCAGCACATCAACAAAGAAGTACTTGGCATTCAGTAAACGCTCTTTGAGATTCATTAGACGGACACTCGTGGGTTGCTCGGAAACGCCAGTGTTGGGGGTAAGCGCAGCTTCCGTGGAGATTTCTTCTTCATAGAGGCTAACTGGAGAGCATGGCAGGTCGTGCTGTTCAGGGTATTCGTACGAAGAAGGGAGCAACGACTGCTGTTTTTTTCCGTCGTAGATTTCAGACTCGGCAAAAGATGCACAGTCGCAGTATTGGGCCCACACCTCGTCAATGGCTGACACCAGATAGTCAAAGCATCGCTGGCGGGCCACTTGGTCGGACTCCGGCACCGAAACGGACCGGCGACGGCGATGATGCTGCTGGCTGTTGGACGCTACACAGGGTGAGCCAGCAGGTCCAGCTGCGCCACTAGGAGCTCCGAGGTTGTTAGAATAGAGAGACATTCTACGAGCACCGCCAGACGACGACGAATGAGACCGAGAGAACTTTCTATGATGCTGACCAGAAAGAGAACTGCTAGAAAGCGTTCTCGATCGCTTATGTGCTTGAGACGACGACGAGTTACACGTGACAGCAGCCTCGTTATCCAAGTCGTCCTCGTCATCGTCATCTTCTTCATCTTCCGAGCTGGAATAGACGATAGGCGGAGGTGACATGGGAATCAGTCCGCCATTTACTTGTTCTTTCTTGGATGGCGAGATTCCAAAGAAAATATCGTCATCATCCTCATCATCGTCTTCGTCTTCGTTATTCTCAGAATACGAATGGCCAGGAGTCAGCCGGCGCAACTTGTTGGCGCGGCAACCACTACCAATGATAGATGGAGACGAAGCTTCGCAAAGAAGCCGTTTTTGACGATTATGATGTGCAGGAACGGCTCCTGTAGATGGAGATGTCGTCCTAGCAACCACGGGGTTTTTATGAAACGAGATATGCTTTTTACCTTTAACCAACGCATTATTAGGTAAAGTAGCCATAATAACCAACGAGGGACGAGGACCGCTTTGAATGAGAAGGTGGTCCAAGCGGGTAGGTGTTTTTTCTTTGGTCGAATTCGCGACACACAGCTTAAGACAATGCTACCAGTAGATAATGACTAGTAATAGGGGGAAAATTTTTCAGTGCGGCTAAAGCAGAAATGATGAGAAACCAGATATTCAAAAACTTCGTTAAAACAATACTCCCAACAGCAAAAACAAGGACAACCACCAAACAACAAACCCCGATAACAAACTAACTAAACAATGACAAGACGCCAAAAAACAACCCCAAAAATCAAAAAAAAAAAAACCGAAAACAACTGCCACACGAAGTGAGGCTGTCTAAAAAAAATAGGCTGGAAACCGCAATAAAACCCTCAACTGCGGCTCGGCCCTATGGAACCTTTTAGAACCTTTTGCAACCTAAAAAAACAGCAATCCCAGACGCCAGGGTGGCAACAAAGCACCGGTGGATTCTTGACAAAAACCTCCAGACAAGAACAACAAGGGAAATCAAATATCAAACAAAAACAAAAGCTCAGCTCTTCTTCTGTTGTTCTGTTTCCTTTTATCGATATAAAAACAAAAAATCCTTTCGTGTTTTGTACGACTGATTCTAGTTTTTTGCACGACTTCTGTAGTGACCTTCTTTTTTTTTTTGTGTGGTGTGGTTTTATTTCTGCTCCTAATTTACCACGTAGAACGTACGTTATTTGTGGTTGTTAGGTAAGAAAGTTGGTCGTCAAGTTAGAAAAGTAGACTTGGGAGTTTTAAACCAATAAATAACTTCCCGCCTGCGGTTACTTAACAGAATAGTTGGACAAAAATCGGGTGGCTAGTCGGGCCCTGCCTGTTTATAAACCCCCAGTCCCCTTATCTACACGCCCCTAGCCCGGACGCCTCACCGCCAACACGTGGATCGCCCGCCCCTGTCTTCGGCGCCCTGGTCGGTCCCCGGCGGCCTAGCCAGGGGTTAGGCCTGAGCCTCCGGCGGCTGGGCTCTGCCCAGACCCGTAGCTCGCTTCGCTCGGTTGAGGGGTTGGGGGTAGGTTGAGGGTCCTGGGATGGGATGGGAAAGAAGGGGGGAGTTCCACCGGCGCAGCGATGAGGAGCGAGGGTATAGCAAGCAGCGGTTGGCAGAGCGCCGAAGACAGGGGTTGGGCCTGAGCCTCCGGCGGCTGGGCTCTGCCCAGACCCGTTGCTCGCTTCGCTCGTTTGGGGGGGTTGGGGGTAGGTTGAGGGTTCTGGGATGGGATGGGGAAGAAGGGGGGGTTCCACCGGCGCAGCGATGCGAGCGATGAGGGTATAGCAAGCAGCGGCAGGCTTATTTGCTGGTGTCGAGTCTAAGACTTCGCATCGCGGAAGATGCACATGGATTATTATTTTCCGACGTCGAATTAGGTCCGCATATCAGTTGGACTCGCTTCCTCGACCTGTACGGCCGGGGCTCCAGGCACACCGAACACCGAGCGAAGCGAGCAACGGGTCTGGGCAGAGCCCAGCCGCCGGAGGCTGCCGGGTTGTTCGACGGGTTGGAGATCGTCAGGGGGATCGTCGATCTGGCAAGGCGATGCCATTTGAACCTGCTGTTGTGTAAGCCGTTTGTGGCTGTGTTCGAATGGCAGTTACTGACTAGCAGCTAGAAGGTATGTTCGGGAAGAGAGGTTGCCGATGTACAAGGGTACTTGCTCCTACGTTGCTTATGGACTGAATACCTTGTTAGAACCGCAATCTCTTTCAGGGGTACTCGTGGTCGCTGGTATCGTTTGTTCTGTGATTATTATAAACTGATATGACTACAGGCACACATAAGCGTCTGATAAGACAGTAGTAGTGTTGACCATTTTAATAAGACATAGAACAGTCTATCTGATAAGATTCGACGGACGGCCGTCTCACGTGATGTCCGGTTTTCAACGCCCATATATCGTGGACCATAGACCATAGACCATATACATTAGCACTGATCGAATTCAGATCTACTGACTCATTCTATCACTCTCTCAAAACCCTCATCCACCAGAGACATGCCATGCCAACCTACAAATATACAAATGCCATTAAATACAGATCTTAGAATAATGCGTTAGATGGTGGGAAGTTTACATAATGCCCCAGGCATCCTCACAGCCATGACAAAACTTGCTACACGCTACCGACGCCGATAGCGGGTAATTGGACACGCCGATCTTCTCGTCCACGAATTCATCAGCAAAACTATCTTTTCCTTTTGCCATAGCACCTACGAAGACGCATATGCTCTCGTCTTCGTCGAGAGTCTCGACGTAGTCTTGTACTCGTTGCACTTTGGCATCAAATGAAAGCGTTATCTTACGACACTTGGTAGGAAGATGGTCTGTGATAGGGTTCTTGATCACCTTTAGAAGCTTCTCTTCGGAGTTCACTGACCGAATCGACAATCTATGAAGCAATTGAACCATTAGTCCCGAAAATCTCTTAAAGGTTCTAGGAATTCGAACACTGGGGTTGACTTCCACTAATACTCCTCTAGCAGTCTGGATATATACCTGTAGCTTTCCTGCCTTGTTGATGGGGGAATCCAATAGTGTCAATAAGCATTGATGGGTGATATCTGGTCTAGTATCAGCGATGTCTCTATTCATTTTCTTTAATAAACCTTGGTGGTCGTCACAATTAAGTAGGGCATACCTATCACCACCGGCTGATGAGATCTTATGAGTTTCTAAACAAGCATTGGATAGAACCACGATTAGTCGCTTGGTGTTCTTATCTTTTGAGCTTAATGGTTTGGGAGCCTGAGGGACAAGCGAAGGATCCGTCCCGTCGGCAGCAGGGGCGCTTGAAGGCTTTGTGGATTTTGAATCTGGAGATGACATTTCAAAAAGGATCGAGGTTGACGAAAATGTAATATGGCTCTTCTTACTAGATTTTGTATGCTGGAATATCCATTTTCTTTCTGCATCAGATGGAACATTTGAAAAAAAATATTTCCGGTGGTATCGCCCTAGCCCTCGTGTGTCACGTGAGTATGTGGGGAGGTGTGGTGGTGAGTGAGCTTGGATGTCGAGAGACTGGAGTCTGGTACGATATATGGCCAGTCTTGGTTTTCTCTTATGTTGTCTGGATATTCAGAATAAGATCTGGGAGTAGCATATTAGTTTGGTTATACCATACCCGATTTTACAATGTGTTGAAGCTATATTCATCTACATATGCTATTTATACAGCATATATAAGTATATACCATTATAAGGTAAAGAAACAAAACGCTGGAGACTAAGATTAGCGACAAACACAACAGGGTAACGCATTACGACAAAGTGAACGAGCAATTAGAGATACAAAATACCCCAATTGTGTAGACGAGTAACCAGAAATCACCTCCTTACAAACGCGCCGCACACCAAACGGCACAGCCGCATTTCACTACTGCCTTGATGAACTTCGCGATCAACCCGCGTGCAGTTCGTGAACCTGCGACCGACAGGAAAAAACCACCGAGAGCGAGGACTGACGATGCTGCAAGTGGACAAAAAATGTCGTTCGATGCGGCAGATTTCAGCAGTGATGATATCGATCTGGATGAGCTCGATAGACTGGAAGATCAGGTGAGGTCTAAGAGCCAACATAAGACCGTGGTCAAAAGAACAAATGTCACCGACGATTTAAAGGCCAATTTAGCAAAGGTTAGTAAATGTAACAGACTCTGAGCGTGCCCAAACAGCAACTCTAACATTATAAACAGGCACTGGCAGAGAAAGAGGCCCTATCCAAGGAAATCCAGACGATCCATGGAGAGAATGCTATCCTTCGGTCCAACCTGTCTAAGAAAGACGTGGACCATGCCAAGTCAATAGGAGACTTCATTGCAAGCCAGTCAAGGTCCAAAGATGACCACCAGAGGCAGATCGAAGATCTGAAACAAGAAGTGGAGAAATTGAAGACGGAAAAGATGTTTCTGGCAGGCGAAGTTCAGGACGTATCAATGGCCATGAGAATGGCCAAGATGAAGAAGGACAAGAAGGCTCTCGCCGACGAGACGAGCCCGAAAGCGAGCAATCAAAATAGAGAAGGTAATATCATTTCACCAGACGGAAGCCCTTTGAAGAAAAAAGCCAAGAAAGATCTCGAAGCGAGTTTGCGAGATGGCTTTGATAATCCTCTCAATTCGCCGTCTAAGAGGAAGAAGAAGCAAGAGATGATTTATCAGATGGGTCGAGTAGGGACCGGGAGCGGAAGCGCAAGCGCAAGTGGAGGCGGAATCACGAGCAATCAGAACAGCCCGTCGAAAAAAAGAAACCCGGCCAACCAACCCAACGAAAGAGACGAGGACGTAGATATGGACCCTAATGCCAACACCAACTTATCGCAAACGGGATCTGAAAGTCCTTTCAAACACCTTCCCGAACCTTTGATACCAGAACCCATTCACCCTGATCTGACCTCTGAATACATCGACTCAAACTCAAACATCGAGTTTTATCGACTAATAGCTTCTCACACCATGCCTGGCAGTGACCGAACTACCATGGAACTGTTGAATGAAATACCAACACCCCTTTCTAAACCCATGCCGCTCGATAGTATAACAGCAAAACTATCGGAATGCTTTTTTTCATCTGGAGATGGTCCAGATAGCGCAGGATTTGTCGTTAGATGTAACGTGGTGCTGGACGACGCGCTTAGACCACCAGGATATTCATCCACTGCTTTATATGCAATCCCGCTAATCCTCAGCTTACTAGAAACAGCCGTTACGTTTGACCCCATACGAATAGTCACCGACAGCGAATACGTATTAGACTCCTTGATAGGTACCCTTATAAAGCTCATCAGACTCGGATTGCCGGAAATATCGAAAATCTCCATTCCCTCGCAGAGTGAGACGCCTTCGTTTAAAACCATTCCCATCAGCACCGAATCGTCCATCAAAGCATCGATTCTGCTTTGTTCGTTAGACGTGCTTGAGACAGTGGCCATCTGCTGCTCACTTGAAAACAGTTCCTTCAAATCATGCTGGTCCAAAATCAGCTTTGATCTCTTGAGAGATATACTACTCTCACCGCATCAGTATCAATTACCAGTCAATGTCCTTGTAAAATCTCTGCGGATATTAATACCGTCCATATCAGACGCTCGGCTTGGTCCCAGCGTCGTAAACCGGTCGCATACCCTTGACTCGATCGAGTTAAGTGCCAAACTACAACTGGAGCAAGAGTCGCTCATTATTAACACACTTGTGCGGTACTTATCACAGAAATTCGACCCATCTCTAGTTCTCCTATTCAGTGGGTTGGATGGCAACGATTGTCCAAAGACTGTCACTTTTCCTATAACCCCTAGCTACATCCATTCATCACACACCCGCAGAAACCTCGACACTGGCCGCAAGAACAACGACGATATCAATTACGAACTCTATCTCCTCAATGACCAGCACACAACCACCCTTCATCGAACAATCGTGCAGTTTTTCACGTCGCTTCTGCTTCGTCGTGGCCCCCATCTACTTACCAACAAGTGCCATCTAATCCCCAATCTCGCACAAGCCATGTCCCATGAGCTCGACTCTGTGTACGAATCTCCACAAGAAGCAAAAGACACCGGTCGGGTACATTTCATCAGCGCGTCGATCCGTCTTTTCCATGCCATCTGGGTCCTCTCTGAAGACAAGCCCCAGCTCACCCGCTGCCTCTACGGCGACTCGGGATACGAAAACATCGTCGCAATGGCCCGAATTGCCCTCAGTGAGTACCCCGACCCCACCAAACCGTGTTCCACTGCCGTCCGGTTCGACCGCGACGTCACCGACCGATCGCGAGATATCCTCGAGCAATGCATAACGCTTTCTGAAGCAGACGAAATCTATCTATCTATGTACGCAACGTGAAATGTATGTTTCGTGCTGGTTGTGCTGCCTCCGGCGGCTGGGCTCCGCCCAGACCTGGTTGCTCTGCTTCGCAGACATCACACGGAGATTGTTGAAGCAAAAATAGTTTATCTTTTTTTTATACATACACACATGATCAGACAACAAAAAAACAAAATTTTATTTATTATTCTTGTTCCATCTTTTGTTCCTTCAATTTAAAACGTGCTGATAAAATTTAAACAGAAGATTGGAATCCGTTCTTGAATCTACGAGAAACGTGCTTAAGATATCTTTCACGGCCAGTACCAGTGGTGTGTCTTCTCTTGGCCTTCTGTCCCCAGTTGTAAGATCTGGTCTTAGCAGCGGGGTATCCACAGCTGGAACAGGTCTTCTTTTGGACGTGGAAAGAACGTCTTCCACATCTGTTACACAAAACGTGCGACTTGTTGTGTCTTTTACCGAAACTGGAAGTACCCTCTGGAATCTGTGTTAGTATTTAGTATGAATCGTGAGTTGTTTCGCGAGTAAACATCTAAGAGTTTATAGATGGTCGTTAATAGGTACGTGGTTGGTGCTGGAAGAGCAGCGGCGGCGATTGGCCATGAGACAGCTGAGAGTATAGTCTACGTCGTGGTTGTAATGTCCTGCTGGAAGTATAGATAGTCTCTAACTGACGAAATGATTGTATTACTGTTGAAGAGTGGTGTCGAGGTCGATGTGAGTGGGCTGGCTTGTTGACTAAATCTAGTTACTTCATAAGATTTCGATAACAATCCTCTAATACTATTGACATGGGCTGTTGAATATCCAATATATCCAAATCGATTCTTGTTTGTCGCTTTCTTATCTTCTGTCGAACTGAACTGAACCAAAACAAACGATACTAGAAACTCTTACACGTTCTCTACTCATTCAACTATTAACATTCTTCTAATCCGGTTCAAACTTACTAGTCATTTTTGAATTTGATGGTTGGTTGTGTTGATATTGACTTCTCTTCGAAACAGTAACAGTACAATTTCTCTATACTCGTACCAATTTTCGATGATGCTGCTATTGTGAGTTCGGTGAGTCGGTTTTTCAGACGTGGGTTAGGAAGGTGAATGGATTTGGGGAATGGGAAAACTGTGACTGTTAGTCGGTAGGTTGGGAGGTTACTGTGGTGGTGCAAAACAACTGAAGGTAGGGTTTAGCCCTAGATATTCCGTTGACAGCAAAACACGTTAAGCACCGTCCGTTCAGATTGGACCGACCGCGTTGGCGGCTTCTTCAGAGGCAGCAGATAACTGGCAAGTAGATGATTAGATGAGATGGTCGAGCTTAGCTTAAAGAGAGAGAGAGATCTCTGATCCGAGTAATCTGAGATAGTTAGAGACTGCGAGATAGGAGGAAGCGGAAGGCACTATAATCTAGTTTCATAGCTTAATCAAGATATATTCATTTATTCATATTTAGTATATTTAGCACATTTAGTATATTTAGTATATTTAGAATATTTAGAATATTTAGAATATTTAGAATATTTAGAATATTTAGTATATTTAGTATATTTAGTATACTTAGTATATTTAGTATATTTAGTTTATTTAGTATATTTCGTATAATTACGTATATATTGTTGGATATGAAGTCTCTAGAAGATATTCACTGAATCAAAGACTATCATATACAGAGAATATATCTAGACGTGCTCACCTGGTGATAACCGAACGTCAACTTAAGCAGGGCTATATACCTAGCTATACCTCCCATTCGGAACTATATATTCAGGGGTAAATGTTCGCGCCCGCGCTGTACGGCTGGCTCATGATTTCGTGTCGAGGAGATTAATTACCTAGACTTAAGACTGGATGTCAAATAGAGATCTAGTCACTAGATATAGACATAGATTGGCAGCTAGACACAGAGTGTGAGCCTGAGAACAATGACGGTGGGAACAGCCATCACGTCAACCGGAGTACTGGTTGCTGGCATATCGCTAACATTTAACCAATCTGAAAGTCCGTTGATCAGCTCGTGCGGAATATCTCTAATAGGCGCATTGATCACATACTGGATCATTCCAGTGCTGGCACCATTATTTATCAAGATCGGGCTTTTTGGTAAAGATGTGGCCAAGAAGGAAAAACCCATCTTGGCAGAATCAATGGGCGCAGCTTGTGCGCTGGTGTATATGTTTTGCATGCTGTCGTTTATCCCGTTCATGTTCTACAAGTATCTGGTAACTGCGACGTCTGGCGGTGGTAATAGAGACCAGGGGTTTGAAGAGACTGCTACCCCTTTGAATGGCCGGACTCTGCCATTACACCTGTTTCCTCACAATAAACTGGCGGAATATCTAAGTGCTTTATTATGTCTTCAAAGTATGTTCCTGCTTGGCATGGCTGACGACTTATTTGATATAAGATGGCGAAACAAGTTCTTCTTACCAGCCATCGCAGCCATTCCTTTACTGGTTGTTTACTATGTTGATTTTGGTGTCACCAAAGTAGTGCTGCCACCGTTTCTTCAATTTGTTTCTGGCGGGTCCACGATTGATCTTGGCGGGCTATACTATGTGTATATGGCGTCAGTGGCGATCTTTTGTCCGAATGCCATTAATATCTACGCTGGAATTAATGGACTCGAAGTAGGACAAGCGATTGTTATTGGTATTTGCATTCTTTCAAACGACCTTCTTTATATTATTCTGACTCCTACTCATCCGGCAGTTGACACTCACCTTCTATCGGCGTACTTCTTACTTCCATTACTCGGCGTGTCTTCAGCTCTTTTAGCCCATAACTGGTTCCCTGCCAAGGTGTTTGTAGGAGACACGTTCTGCTACTTTGCCGGGATGGTGTTTGCTGTGGTGGGGATTCTTGGCCATTTCTCCAAAACTCTTTTACTTTTCTTCATACCCCAGATCTTCAACTTCATCTACAGTGTTCCTCAACTGATCAAAATCGTCGACTGCCCCAGACACAGATTGCCCCGTTTTAACGAGCAAACTGGACTTCGAGAGCCTTCCAGAGCGACAATCAAAAACCCACCCAAGTCGCTTCTGCTCATACTCAAGCTCCTTGCCAAGCTCAAGCTGCTTGGCCTTTGGGAAATAACCCCCAATGCTCACTACGAGATATCCAATCTGACATTAATAAACCTTGTTCTCGTATGGGTGGGGCCCATTCGCGAAGATACCCTTCTCATAGTGCTTCTTGCTATTCAGCTGACGTGTGGATTTACATCTATAGCTCTCCGACACAGTCTAGCCGCCATGGTATTTGGACGAGATAATCTCTGACGGGACTTGATGGTCTGAACTACCATACCGTCAATAGCATACCGACCACAAAGTCATGACCGGAGGTAGAACCGAAACGAGCCCTCAAACGACAAAAACCACCCACCGCTTCACGTAACAGAAAGCTCGCAACGCGAGCACCACGGGGCCGGGCAGAGCCCGGCCGCCGGAGGCATGTCTACAATAGAGTAAAGGCGCCAAAGATTAATAGAATTATAAGCCAAAAAAAAAAAAAAAAAACCGGAACAAAACATCAATCAAAGAAAATGCAGAAAAATAGTACACTCACGTTCGCAACATCATGATCTCACCTACTCATTACTGATGGAGGGGCTAGGACTGGCCTTGGTTCGCACAGTCTGGGGCTTGGCAGTGGCGCCCCAGAACGCTTCGCGTTGTCTGAGGACCGTGTCGGCCCAACTGATGACCTCGGGGGTCTTGATTTGCTGGCGAACGTGTATAAACTCGCTCAAGTCTTTGCTCTTATTGTGCTTCCGCTCATATTCTAGAGTCTGCACAAGAAGCTCAAACTTATCTACGTCTTTAACGAAGCGAGCCTCGGGACTCGAGATGTTCTCATACTCGTTCCAGAGTTCATAGATCTCGTCTGCGGCATTTGCATTGAACGGCCGGAGAAGGTCTGTCATATACCGGATTGTGTCGAGTTCACGTCGATGCTTTTCTTCCTTGGTGACATTATCGACCGGAGTGATATCTCCTACTAATGCCTCGGCCATATCATGAACAAGGGCGATTTTCACGCACCGGCTGGAGTTAATTGATTCATTGCCAGTCAGCATACAGATGACCCCCATCCGGTACATATGATCCGCAATGGATTCTGGCTCTGCAATCTCGAAATTGATCCAGCCGGTTCTTTTTGTGCTCTTGAGATGTTGAAGGATATGGAGGAACACCAGCATATGATTATTTTTGTAGTCGGCTGTCTGAGTAGACGTAGACGAGGGAGAAGAAGAATCGCATTCCGACTCAGCTTTTAACTGACTGATGAACCGGATGAAGCTTTTTGGAATGGCGTTCTCCGGAGTCCACACTCCACTGTTAGTTGTATCAGCCATATTGGGCCCTCTAGAATACGCACGAAACAACGACACTTGTGGTTGCGAATGGTTTTCGGTCAGCAGAATCGTAGGTCTGTAGCGAGATGTACAGGTCGTTCTTAGATGGGTCGAGATGTAAATATTTATTCTTGAGCGGCTCACACGACGAGGTATGGCAGAAGCAGCTACTTCGCGTCCGAACCACATGTCGCGATGTCGTCCTAGTCTAAGCAGTGGTACCGGCAGCACCAATTGATGATAATTAAACACTGAGGCGCCTCCAACAAGCGACTTCCACACAGCCAGTCGCGTTCAGGCAGACGAGTCTGCGAATCTGGATCTGGTTGTTTTGATCCATCATGTCTCGAGACGTGCGGCGGGGAATGCGGCTTCTGGTGGTGATAACCGTTGCTAACAAGTGAGCATCAGGTATGCCTCCGGCGGCTGGGCGCTGCCCAGACCCGTAGCTCCGCTTCGCGGAGGGACAGGGGGGGTGTCTAGGTCGCTGTCTCGATTGAACCTGATCTCCCTCCGCGAAGCGGAGCTACGGGCCTGGGCAGCGCCCAGCCACCGGAGGCATGCCCACCACACAGAGAAGCAAACGGAAAGATTGTACATTACAAATAAAATTTTAGTTACTTTTATAAGGATAGTGCTAGGTGATTAAGCAATGAGCTCAACAACACCGCCGGCAGCCTTAATTTTCTCTTCAGCCAACTTGGAAACGTATCTGGCCTTGACAATGACTGGGACAGTGGGTAATTTACCCTTACCGAGGACCTTACCGAAACCGGCGGCCAATGTGTCGATAACAGGAGCAGCAGAAGAAGAAGAGGCAGCGAGGTACTTCTCTCTCTTGGACTCAGGAACAAGAGTCCAGAGCTTGTCGAGATTGAGGGCAGGGGCCCAAGAGTGGTTTCTTTGGAGATGGAAGTGTCTCATACCGACCTTACCAAAGTAACCGGGATGGTACTTATCAAGATTGGTTCTGTGGTGGTGTTGACCACCGGCCATACCACGACCACCCGGATGCTTTCTGTGCTTTCCGATACGACCGTGACCGGCTAAAAAAAAGTGTTAGTATATTGTGTAGGTGGAGGGATAGAGTGGGAGATGAGCGAAGGGGGTGATGTGATTGCCGACTGTGGAATGATTTGGGTCAACGATTCTCGTGTTGGTTGTTGTGTTTGTTGTGTACTGTAGGTGAAAAGAAACTAGTAAACTAGTGTTCTGTTCTAGTTTGCGACAAAGCCTTGAAAGCGAGCATCCACTTCTAATAAAAAACAACGGCTTGTGTAACCGAGAAATATTATCTCCTACCAACTTGTTGAAATTTCTGTCCGTGCTTTGATCCTGAACTACCAATTCAATCCATCAGCACACAACCCCCTCTTTTTCTTCTTCTCCTCCTCTTCATTTTATTCAGTAACATACCAGAAACGTGTCCTCTAAGCTTTCTGGTCTTTGTATGTCTGGTAGGCATCTTTGTTGTCGATGAAGTTATATGACTTGTCGAACGAAGGTGTTGAAGAGATTCAAAGTACTAGTATCAGACGCTGGCTGAGAGAGTATGAGTGAGTCGGGTCTCGCTCTCATTTCCAGCTTTAGTGAGTGGGAATCGTTTTCGGCAGCAGGACGCTGTGACTGCCACTTGTACAGTCCACACCTATTTAGGCAATTACGCAGCCGTACCACGTTCCGCCACATTAGGCAATGATGCGCGGCCTCTTATGCTTGTAATCGCCAGTGTTATCTCTTATTGATGCCAAATAGCAGCAGTGAAGTCATAGGTATAGCGAGAGAGAGGCACTGTAAAGTTTCTTGGCATAAAAATATATACACCAAGAAGTTCCGCGGTTATAAAGCCATTTTTTTTTTGTTCTCTAGTTAGCGTTCCCTTATACATAGAACAATATCCAAATAGAAATTATTGCTCCCGTGAATGTATCCTGTAGTTTTTCTCTATTGATATCGCTATATTGATATTCGCATTTCATGGAAGGTGATGAAGTCTCCCGTTCGTGATTCGGTTCCGTTGCTTGTTCCAAGATCACAGTTTGTGGAAATCTCTAGTATCAATGTCATAGCTGCTTGCATAGGTGGATTCACAGTTGTGTTCTGTGTGATCTCATTCTTTCTGAAGGAAGGGCTGTACATTTCAGAGCCATTGCCGTCTGTTCTTTTCGGAATACTATTCAGACAAATCAAATGGCTGAGTCCAAGCGCTGGTAATGAAGGAGCCCAGTCTCTTGATTTTGCTCGGTTCGTTCTGGGGATCCAGCTAATGATTGTAGGCGTCCAGCTGCCTGCTAGGTATCTACTTCATGCCTGGCAAAGTATCTGTGTACTGTTGGTGGGTGCGATGGGACTTATGTGGATCGTTTCATCTATCATCATTTATCTATTAGTTCCGGGTATTAAGTTTCTCGAAGCGGTTATTTTAGCTTCTTGTATTACTCCCACCGACCCAGTTCTTAGTAACTCGATTGTCAATGGACCGTTTGCCGAGAAGTACGTTGCAATCAAGCTCCGTCGTATCATTGTCGCCGAAGCGGGTGCTAATGATGGCTTTGGGTATCCATTTTTGTTTCTCGCATTGGCCATTTATCGTTATACCGGCACCGAAATCGCCCGTCAATGGCTCCTCCATACGATTGTGTATCAAATCATTCTCAGTGTCGCTTACGGCGCGGTAGTTGGGTTCTTGGGCCAGGAGTTGCTTATGTTTGCTAACAAGTGGTAAGTAAAGCTGTGGTTGGTGGTGGGGTGGGCACCGCTCGTTCGGTGCGGAAAATATATGCTAACAAACTTAGGAACTTGATTGATAAAGAATCGTATTTACTGTCAGTCTTCGGATTGGCACTGTTTGTTCTTGGAACCGCCGGTATGATCGGTACTGACGACCTACTGGCATGTTTTATTGCCGGTAACTTTTTCACTTGGAATGATGATTTCAGGCTCAAGACCCGCGAGGACATGGTTCAACCAACGGTCGACTTGGCACTCAATCTAGGTATTTTCATGTGGATTGGCGCGACTATTCCGTGGGATGCCTTTATCGATGTTTTCGAGCTGTGGAGATTTGTGGTCATGGGAATCGCTATCCTGTTGTTCCGCCGATTGCCTGCTCTAGTGCTGTTGTATAAATTCACTCCCGAGATTGTGAATCTCAAGGAAGCGGTATTTGCAGGCTTCTTCGGTCCCATTGGCGTAGGAGCGTTGTTTTACCTTGAGATTGCCCTTGGGCAGTTTGAACAGATGGGGCTTGGCGACGACAATGTCATGGTTCGCACCATCAAGCCCATTGTATATTTTTCGATTCTGAGTTCGGTGCTTGTCCATGGCATCTCCATTCCAGTTTTGCAGATAGTTCTCAAGACTGCAAGAAAAGTTAGAAAGAGAAACGTGCTCCTTGAGTCAATAACGACTGAGGAAGTAGTTATTTAATGACATGGGCTTGGCTCATATTAGATTGGCTGTAAGGATTAAATAGAGTGTATTCAGGTGTATTTTTTAAATTAACTTTGCTAGGGTGAAGGCTTCGCGTTACTGGGCTCTGTTTCTGGCCGTTTCGTTTATTAACAGCTGGTTCGGGCAGAGCCCAAGACTGTCAGCTTTCGACCAAAAAACCGGGGTTGGCCCTGTCCAAGACTGTGACGGTACTGATAACAACGGTGTTCTTGCTTTTAGGTTTTACATTGACACATGACGTGCATAGAGTGGATATGACGTTACCGATATAGGAGAGATATGGTACGTGGGGGTATAGGCAATTTTTTCTCGAGATGATCTTTGGTCCTCGATCTCTGACTCAATCTGAAAAATCTTCACTATACGAGATGGGAGGTGATATGTTATACTAGATGATATTTGTGAACAACTGTACAAATACAATTGCTTCCTACACCTTTTGACCAGTCATAGGGGCTCCATAGGGTCCCATAATTTAAAATCCCATCAGAAAACGTGCCTGAACGTGACGTCACATGTTTCGGACGGTTATCACGTGATACATGGCCGATACAGCAGAGCAGATACCTTTTGGTCGAGTATTTCCCACCGCGACCCTGTCTTATGAGCTGTAATTCTACCCATACTAGCCGAAAAGCATCCCAATGCCACCACCACCGATATCGAGGGAAGAGAGCCACGGGGTCTAGGCAGAGTTCAGAGTTTAGCCCGTCGAAAAACAGGCCGACCCCACAGTCAGGGCTGTATATGGGGTTTTTTTTTATCGTAGCCGCAGCCGTGCAGAACGCAACAAATCCGGCACTTGAAGACTCAGTTCGGGACTTTTTCTGCCAACCCACGTAATTTTCGACTGGGTCTCGTTTTACGACGTACACTCAGAACGATCTGATAAAGAGCGACCTTGGTAATTGATTCTGATAAGAAACGAGCGAGCGAACGACCAAACGAAGGACCGAGCGAACGACCGAACGAAGGACCGACCGAACGACGACGAACGTGCGAACAGACGACTATAGAACAGACGGCAATAGAACAGAAGTAGGAAGAGAGGACCGACGAACCGAAGAAAGCAGCGAAAGCGATCTTAGAGATACAAACGAATCGAGATATACGCAAACAAAGCTGGCAAAGCGAAAGTTAACCGAACGTAAAGTGAGACCATCCCTAAACAAAACCTTATCAACCTAACCCGCACGTCTTAAAAACTATAGAGATAAGACGCATCAACTGTTAACATCTAATCCATCCAACTAATCACTTTCACCCGTATAATGTCCTCCTATTCAGCTACAGCAGCTCAACGAAGAGGCTCAATAGTGCCCCCTCTCAGTGGAGTAGACCATACTCCCGAGAATGCTACTCCGCAAAAATGCGACGTTCTGATTAGCGGTACTGGGCTCGTTGAATCCATCCTCGCGGCGTCTTTGGCGTGGCAAGGAACTAATGTCCTTCATATCGACCCAAACCCGTATTATGGAGACTCGGCTGCTTGTTTTAATATCGATCAGTTGATTGACTGGGTGGCTCGTGTGAACAACACTGCTCAACCGAATTCTGCTAATCGAATCTTCTCAAATGCTCGGTTATACATGCCCAGACCACTCGAGTCGAGAAAGTATTTGGTGGATTTATCTCCTAAAGTGATGTTCGCAAAGTCCGATTTGCTCTCACTTCTCATTAAAAGCAGGGTCTTCCGTTATCTTGAATTCAAGGCTCTGGGGAACTTCCATACCTACGAAAATGATACGTTTGATAAAGTGGCCGGTAGTAAAGAAGATATTTTCACTGATCAGTCGTTATCTTTAGTTACTAAGCGAGGACTCATGAGATTCATGAAGTTTGTATTGGACTGGGAATCTAATCCTGACGATTGGACGCCTTATCAGAACCAGTCCATTGAGAAGTTCATGACGGAAAAGTTCAAGCTGGAGTCTCAGCAAATTAACGAATTGGTGCTTTCAATAGGACTTTGTCAGAATCTTGAAGTGGCTACTCCAGTTGCTCTGTGGAGGATAAAGAGATATTTAACCTCGTTGGATATTTACGGCAATTTCCCTGTCTTGTTCTCTATGTACGGTAGTGGTGGTGAATTGGCTCAAGGATTCTGCCGCTCAGCTGCTGTTGCCGGTGCTACCTATAAACTAGGTAGTGCTATTGAATCCATCAATGGTAAAGTTGCTACTTTAAGTGATGGTACTAAAGTAGAAGTTAGTGAAAAGGTTATTCTGTCTTCCAGCTCTACTGATACTAGTGGCAGTGATTCTGCTACTACAACCACTCGTCACTCCATCATAAGCCGTCTTATTGCCTTTGTTGCTAAAGGTTGTAAAGAATGGTTTGCCGAAAATGAGCAGGCTGCCATTGTAGTATTCCCTCCTTCTGCTTTAGAATCCGACAACAAGTGCTCTGTTCAGGCTATTATTCTTGGTAGTGGATCTGGCCAGTGTCCTGACGGCCAGTCTGCCTGGTATCTGTCCACCACTGAGCAAGATACTTCGAAGGCTCATAAAGATCTTGAAGAGGCTTTCATTAAACTTGAAACCAGCATTCTTCGTGAGTCGACTGAAGATTTTGAGTTTGCAAACATTGACGAAAGTGATGTTTCTTATCGCCCTGATGGAATGCCTGTTCTGTCATCTGTTAAACTAGGACAGTCAATGCAGAGTTTTGTTCCTCGCGAAAAGCTACACTATCTTCTCAAGCTATCTTTCTCCCAAAAGGTCCACTACAATGATCAGGTCGACGCGCCTATTCTTGCCGATGAGACTTCTTCCATCTCGCCATCCACAATTCTCCGATCTCCTCATGTCCTTTCGGAAATCTCCTACGATGGCATTCTCACCCAGACCAAAAACCTCTATGCTCAAATTGTTGGTTCTGATGACGATTTTTTCGATGTTGATTTTGAAGATGAAGATGAAGCTACTAGTCAGCCCAGTGCCGCTAATAATGCTGGCACGACCGCTGTTGAGGCACCCTCATCTCACCAAGGTAAAACTGTGTCTGACGATGATATTGATGAGTTTGGTCAAGATATGGAGCTCTAGTGTGTGCTCCACCCTCCTCCATTGTATATTTTAATCCGCCATGTATTGCTTGTAAACTTGATTTAATAACGAATTTTATTTATGTTTTAGTTAGCCATGTTATGTCAGTAGTGGGCTATATTACAATGTCATTGAAAGAGTTGTTCATGGTCAGGGCGGAAAAACCAGGGGTAATGCACACTGCAAGGGTCTACGCGGCGCGATATTTATATTCACACCTTGAAGGAGTTCGCGTCTGATGTTTTGACGCGTATCTGTTTTACTAGGATACGAACTTTTTTTTGCCAGAAAATATATAGTTGTTCGATTGAGCAAGAGAAAATGTTACCTAGACGAGGTAATCCTGCATCATTCTTTGACTTTAGTAAATTGGGGTTAAAAGGACGGTATGTAAAGTGTAGTGTGTAACGGGGCCCCGGATCAGATTCTAACATATATATCTAGCCGAACTGGTATAGAAGTAAAAGAGAATCTCCCACGAAATGAACATGGGCTGGAAGATATAAATGCTTATTTCAGTCAGGAACAATCGTCGTTTCTGGACCGACAATTCTCCGATATGTTTGGTGAACATGAAGCATCAAAGTCCATGGATATGTCAATAGATAACTCGTATACGGATGCGACAATGGCATCGAAAGAGAACTATAGACCGATTTCCAAGAACAATCAGCTTGGGAATGAGCCATCAATGATGGACATGTCTATAGCAAGTGTTATTGCCAAGGACGTGAAGCGACCATTAAAGGAGTTGAAGAGGAAAAGCGAAACAGCAGTAACCGGTATTTTGACAAAGCGGGTGAAGAATGGGGACAATAAGACAAAGGGGGAGGTTACTGAGGCGAGCATTGATGAGTATCCTAGCACGCCAAGTCTGATGGTGAGAACAGCTAGTCGGTTCGATGCTGACGAGGATAGACAGACAGGCAGTACGAACAAGTTAAAAAAGGTCTTTGGAGTTAGTAATTTATCGAGGTTTATTGATTCCAAAAAAGAACAAGCTAGGGATATAGAAGAGGAGGTAGAAGAGGAGGTAGAACAAGAGGTAGAAGAAGAGGTAGAAGAAGAGGTAGAGCAGGTAGAGCAAGAGGATCAGATAACGCTCAGACCCGAAATAGACTCTGAGACCTATCTCGAACCTGACTCGCCTGAGCCAGAATCATTCCAAAGCACCACTTTCGACGATGTCCAGTCATATTCACACTCACATTCATCTCCTCCTATTACTCAAGACGAGTTCGACTATGGACCAGCTGTCGATGACTACGATGATGACGAGCCAGAGCCAATTGAAGAAGCAGAAGCAGAAACTGAAGCAGAAATATCAATCCCTCATAGGCCGGCAGAGATATACTCTTATATTGATGACTTCGAAGAGGAAGATGAGGTGTCAGATAAGGAACAAGAATATAGCCAATATCTGCCATCTCAAGTATATGATGACGACGAAGATGAAGACGGGTATGACGCCCCTAAAGCCAATGTTGACTCTGATAACCCACTTCGGAGGTCCTCTCGAGTGAAGCTTGCTCCATTAAAGTTTTGGAAAAACGAGCGGATCGTTTTCAACTACGATCGCGCTATTGATGCTCCTAAAATCAAAGAGATTTACTACGCTCCAACTCCCCAAGTTAAAAAGAAGATTGTTCGGAAGAAGAACAAGAAAGAAGGGAATAAGCTGGTCTCAAAGTCAACAGCAACCATTGTCGACAAAGAGCCGTCACAATCTCCACACATTGAAGAATCTGTCGTATCTGATCAACCACCTCATATAGAAATCGAGGTATCGAATTACCCAGATATGACGAAATCTAACCGAATCGTTGCCTGGTCACCTACAGCGCTGGAATTCCAGCATGTGAGAAACTCAACTTTCTCATTGGCCACACTATTCGACAAGGACAGCATGTTCACAGCAGGAGGGGTCATGTCCATTCAGGTCAACGGCATGAAACCACTGAAATCGTCCAAACACAACTCGTATACATTCTATGTGATCTGTGGAGATATAGAAGTCACGCTAGCCGAATCGACGTTCCAGCTTGCCACTGGTAGTTCTTTTGAAGTTCCCAGGGGTAACCATTACTCGATTTCAAACATTTCCCAGATCGAAGCCCGGCTATTTTTTGTCCAAGGAACTGATACATTAGAGAATGATTTGAACAAACGGACCAAAACTTAATCGAATTATGTTCTAGAATGCATTCTATTTATTTATTTACACCTACAACTCATCTTCATCAAATAAATCTTCTTCTGGGAAATCACCAACCTCGACCAATTCAGGCTTCACAAACGAACCATGTGATGGTTTTGAATCAAAATAGCGAGTTCCTGATATAGACCCGTCGTTCTTTCCTAATGGCTCATCAAACTCAACGCCAATCCACACCTTTGTTAATTTATTAGAAATTTCTGGCACTTCACCAACATATCTAACTACGCCTCTACGTCCACCGGTTTCAGATGACACTTGACATCTTGATCCGACAACGATTTTCTTCTCTTCCACTAAACTCCTTGATAACTTCTCTTGCTCCTCTATCACGTCCTTCGCATTGGGATCGAATCTTCCCAAATGATTTCTCTTTTTCCAATTCAAAACTGAGTTCTGCCTGGTGGAATATTCTTCCTCTGGCATAACATACTTTTCAACCGAAGACATATCATTAATATTCAAATGGGAACCAGGCGGTCGAATATCCTCGACATGGATTCTTCCGTAAGGAACAAGTTGGTATGATCCAATCAACTTGTCGTTATCTTGGTCAGAGAGCTCTGTACTCTGGCCCGTACTTCGTGTCGCAGGGCTATGAATATGGAGTTTCTGTGAAGAAGGAGGAATACCGGTTATTGGCTCTAATTTATCTTTTAACTGTTCCACCGTCCAATGAGGAGATATTCTTCGTTCTGATGATGTTTGTTCAGACGTTACAAACATAGGAACGTCTGTAGTAGCCATGTTGAAGTATTTATAATTGAATGAATGAATGAATGAATAATCAGCTTACTCTAGAGATAGAGGATGTCACAGTAAACAAATCAGGCGCGTCTCGACCGACATTAACCCCTATATATGTGATATTTCCATTATCGGGTAGTTGATAATTGTGACAATTCCGACCATTCCAGCTGGAGGGTTTGGTCTCCACATGGAAAACATGCTATATATATCACTTAGAGTTCTGAAAGTACCGACTAATGAGTGAATCGAGCCTCTTGTCTGGAGAGCATCCAGCCAGTGAACCAACTTTGAAAGCCCGTTTACCTATATTTCCCGCCGCACACGCCGCACCAGCTCCTACCACTTACCCTACCTTAACTGTGAAGAACCTTAAAATTGAGTAGTCAATCTAACGACATCACAGCAATATTTCGAACCTCTTCACGCAAAACTGATCCATATAACGGCTCCTACAATGGAATATCGAGGGGTAAGTAGATCTCCGGTGAGTCAGAGTACTCTTATTCCTTCAATGCCTATCTCTTTTTACTAACGTTTCCCTTCTAGCAACAGCAAGGTGGCCAAAGACAGCATAACTTCCACCGCCAAGGTGGTCAAGGTGGTCAAGGTGGTCAAGGAAACCGTCAAAACCAACCGGGATATCGCCGTAATGGAGGTGGCCGATCTGGCAGTGATAGAGTGCCTCGTACCGGTGAAGAGAGACCCAAAAAAGAAGCGATTCTCGATCTTGGTAAATACAAGGACCAAGAGATCCGAGTTAAATTCACGGGCGGCCGCGAAGTCATTGGAGTTTTAAAAGGATATGACCAATTAATGAACTTAGTGCTAGATAACGTCAAAGAAACGTTACGAGATCCAGAAGATGAGAATGTACTGCTTGATAAGACTAGAGATTTGGGCACGGTCATCGTACGAGGTCCATTACTACAGACGATTGCTCCATTAGCGGGCAACGAAGTGATTGCCAATCCATTTATCGCTGAAGAGTAGCCTATGTATTTTATATGAACATATTTTTAACTTGCTTTGCACAAGATGCCTTTATTGAAGTTGAATATTGTACGCACGTATCAAGCCATTGAAAGGATTGAGAGCTCGTATATACAACGGGACAACAAATAAAAGCGACGACTCCCGTCCAAACAGTTTGCGAAGCAAACACAACGGGTCTGGGCAGAGCCCAGCCGCCGGAGGCAGAGCAAAAGGGTCCCCTCGGGTTCTTATATCTACTGCCCCTGCAGATGCATGCAACTTTACCGTGGACCCTGAATCGTCATAATATCTGGACGCGGCTAGCCATGGGTTACCCTGCCTAGAAGATGGTGTTACCGATGTCTTAATTTGCGTTTCTGAGATGAGACCGACGGAGATTCTAGCGACCTACCCAGAGAAGAAACCGGTTTCAAGAAACAACAGAGTAAACAAGCGTAACAAGACGACAGGTGTAATGTCCGAGCAAGGTAAGTTTGATTTTGGGGCAGTGGATTGCAGAAGACGGTGTTTTAACTCAGTTGTAGGCGATGAGAATGGAGGCCGAGGTGGAGATGGACCAAGACGGTCATCGCGAGCCACCAAAGGAAGGAATACATGGCTAGAGGAGCGTGATAAGTTAGAAGAAGACGCCAAGCGGGTGAATGCTGAAAAGGAGAAGAAGAAAGCCGACCGTGAAGAGAAAAAGAGAGAGAACGAGGAAAAGAAACGACTGAAAGAAGAGCAGAAGAAGAGCGACGAGGCTGATTTAAAGACCGAAGTCGAGGCTGTTGCCGGCAAGAATAAAAGAGGAAGAAAGAAAAAGAAGCAGGAACAGAATGGAGAAGGAGAAGGAGAAGGAGAAGGAGAAGGAGGTGGAGAAGTCAATTGTATATGCGGTGCCAAGACAGTGGACGACGATGATGAACGAGTCATGGCCGAATGTGAGAAATGCTTGAAATGGCAGCATGTAGTGTGTATGTTTGGATTCGAGGACGAAAGAGTGGTTCCTGATAATTATTTGTGTCATGAGTGTGATCCATCGAGGTACGAGCAGGATGTTGAGAAGAAGGAAGAGGAGGTAGTAGATGTGGCAGAGCCAAAGGTAGAAGAGAAAGAGAAAGAGCAAGAGAAAGAGCAAGAGCAAGAGCAAGAGCAAGAGCAGGAGCAGGAGCAGGAGCAGGAGCGGGAGCAAGAGCAAGAGCAAGAGCAAGAGCAGGAGCAAGAGCAGGAGCAAGAGCAGGAGCAAGAGCAGGAGCAAAAGCAAGAGGCTGATTTGAAACAAGTACGAAAAAGACCGTCAGGTGATCTTGATTTGAACCCAGACGAGGTCGAGGAGACCAAGAAAAGAAAGACGTCTGACATGGACGAGGATGCTGCTGTGACGGTTGATGCGGTCTCCGAGCCTGCTGTCGATGCAACAGATGATATAGATACTGCTACTACGACTGTCGTTGTGACTGAAACTACTCCTACTCCTCCTACTACTACTACTACTACTACTACTACTACTACTACTACTACTCCAGCTCCAGCTGTCACTCCTATTACCACCACCAAAACACCATCCTCTACAATGTCCATGTCCAAGTTGACTGATAAAGTACGTAAATCCGTTGCGTTAGCACTTTGCGGAATCTTCAAAAAGACAGTGGTCCCTGAAGCAGTCAAAAACGGAGCAATTATTCTAGATGACAACTCGACCATCGACTCCGTTTCTGAAAAACTTAGTCTCGACATCGAGCAGTCGTTATACTATCACCTTGCTGTCAAATCGTCTGGTTCTACTAAACCTAAAGACGTTGGACCAAAGTATAGAGACAAGTTCCGATCATTATCGTTTAATCTCAAAGACGACAAGAACCCCGATTTAAGAACCCGAATTGTCACTGGCCAACTGACGCCAGAACAAATAGTCACGTTATCAAGTGAAGAGATGCTCAATCCAGAGCTACAAAAACTTGCTGAAAGCGTTCGTAAAGAAAGCATTCGAGAATCCGTTCTCAAGGTAGACACGGCCCCTAGACTTCGTAAAACCCATAAAGGAGAAGAATTTGTAGGCGGTGATGATGACGACGACAACAACGACAACAACAACAACAATCAAAATGAACAAGACAGAAATTCATTCAATGGAAATATGGTTAGTGAAAATGGTGATAATGGTGGCAACGATGATACCACTGGTACTAGTAATGGAAACGACCACTACCACTCAGACCAGGGCCCCGACCGGTACGAGCGCAGTCAATCTGCAGAGAGAGACTATGGTTCCGGTCCCAACATGGACGTAGTGTCATATTCTCCTCCTGGATCGCCTCAGGACGGACAAGAATACAACATCGATGACGACGACTTCAACCTGAGCAATATCGAAGAAGAAGGCAAAGAAAAAGAAATGGAGCAACTAGAAAAAACACCTGGGGAAGGTTTAGTTAGTACTAGTAATAATAGCATAAATAGTGATATATCTCGTCCTCCTTTAATCTGGACAGGTCATGTTACTATGCCTGGAGTTGCCCAGTTTCCTGGGTCGGCAACTCATATCACGGGTGGAGTTAATTTTGATGCTAATCACAGCTGGAATCAAGTATTTAATCTCGATGCGCCATTAGTGATTGATGGGCGATTGGACGATGCTAAAGCGATTGCTTATTTGCGCAGTGTAAGGACTAATAAGGATATAATAGCGTTTGCTTTAAGATCCGACGAGACAACTGGTAATGGCGGCGAAGACTTGTTTAGTTATTTTCATTCTAGACATAAGTATGGAGTTATAAAGCATCGGCATAAGATAGTCAAGGATGCGTATATTGTAACTATAGATGGGACCGAGTCAGTTCCTGATTACTTGAGTTTATCTGCCGACCAGTTTGACTATTTGCGACAAGTTCAGGCTCAGGATGGTAAAGTGATCCTGGGGGTGTTTGTGGTTCAACCGTTTAGAGGAAGTGCTTCTTCGTCTGTGTCTTCAAGTCAGCCCGTAACGAACGTACCCACTGGCCCGGCGGCTGCAATGCCTGGCTCTCTTCCTAATGATGCTCTGCCTTCGTCCCTATCGACGTCGGAATTCTCCCTTCTACAAGGAATCCTTGCCAAGAACAACATCAAGACTCCCACGGCCTCGCTGCCGTCCAACCCCCAGCATCTCCTTGACATGCTTCAACAAACATCAAACTCCAACTCTCACCCCTCGTCCAACCCATAACCATCTATATATTATTTATTTTGTATTTTACTCTGGGTTCATGATTGCCTCCGGCGGCTGGGCTGTGCCCAGACCCGTTGCTCGCTTCGCTCGTGTCTCGGCCAACCCATGGCCATCTATATATTATTTATTTTGTATTTTACTCTGGGTTTACGATTGCCTCCGGCGGCTGGGCTCTGCCCAGACCCGTTGCTCGCTTCGCTCGTCTCTCGTGTCACCAGCGAACTGTGCTCCGGACGTCGATGTAACGAGCGAAGCGAGCAACGGGTCTGGGCAGAGCCCAGCCGCCGGAGGCTCCAGCCAGGTCGACAAACGCGACCGTCGAGCAAACGTTGATGCTCGGTGATCGGCGAGGATCGGCCGAAATCGGTGCCGTTTTCGACCCGTTTGGGCAAATACCTCTTGAACAGAACGTGCGAACAAGAGGATGAGGAGAAGGAACAAAGCAGAGAGACGTTGGCGGCCGGCGGCGATCCGTGTATATACAAGGACATTTCTATATTTGTTGGAAATACAGAGGCGGTTGTTGTAGCTGTCACTGGCTCCTGTCAAGTACGTGGCTGACTGACTGGCAGTATGACCCCCCCATCCATCACTTGCAATGGCGCTTGAAACCTACCTGGTTTCACCAATTGGCTCTGACTGAGATCCCCAGATATCCTTCTGTAAAGTATATACCGTTTTGTGAAGCTCAGGCAGGAAGGCAGGCTCCAGCGTTTCAGCCCGTTGGGTGTTGTAAGCGGATCTTTGCAAGTGGTACGCACAGAAGTTTCAGGATTTATTCTTTTGTTTTAACTAACTTTTTTGGGCTAAGGATCTGAGTGGTGCATGCATAGGAGCAGTTAGCTGTAACGGCTTTCGAGGAAAACGGGACGAGGAGGAAAAAGAAGGAGAGGGAAGAAGAAAAAGGAGGAGAGGGAATGAGAAAAAGGAGGAGAGGAAATGAGAAAAAGGAGGAGAGGGAATGAGAAAAAGGAGGAGAGGGAAGAAGAAAAGGAGGTTCGTCCGTTATGCGCTTCGCTCGTTCTGTCATTATACACTGATTATTTACTACTCCTCGACAAGCCGGCTAGTTTCTATAGATATCTCCTTTAAGAACATTTCATGATCTACTGTTCATATATGCATGCTAATCAGAGAGCTAAGTATGTGAGGTTGGTCAAGAGAGTATAGATAGATACACAGGAGAGAGTGTAGCGGCTACAAGCACAAGCAGGAGCATTGCAATCGAGAGCGTATTCGACACTCGCCCGTTCATTAAATTGCTACCTATATAGCCAACTGGCTACCAATGTTATCCTCCCAGCCAAACAACCTGCCTCGTTATCAATGCCCTCTGTCTATCTCTCCACACTCATGTTCCTTCCTTTCCCTGCTTAAGGAAAACTGTTGGCCGTACCAAAGTTATGCTCCAAGCAGTGGTAAATGCCATGCACACCCAGTAATGTAATAGAACTGACATTGGCCAGTCAGCAGCGAATAGAACAGAGAAAGACATTGATGTAGTAGGCGATTTAGGGGATGAAAAGAAAACTAGTGTGTCGGCCCTAGGCAGTTACTGTCAATTTGGTGTGCATTGGCGTGCTCTAGGCATGACATTGCCTGCCGGTGGGATTAGTATTAACAGACTGATAAGATGACCGAGGGGATGGAATGATTATGGGGATACAACTTCTGATACAGCGACTGCTTCTGCTACTGCTTCTGCTACTACATCTATATCTACTGCTACTGCTTCTGATACAGCTTCTGCTACTGCTACTACATCTACATCTACATCTACTGCTACTACTACTACTACTACTACTACTACTACTACTACTACTACTACTACTACTACTACTACTACTACTACTACTACTACTACTACTACTCCCACTCCCTCTATCACCACTCCCTCTACCTCCACTCCCTCTACCTCCACTCCCTCTACCTCCACTCCCTCTACCTCCACTACAAAAAGATTATGGGCTAATGTACATCAAACTACGGGTGCCTACATACAGAAACGCTGCTAGGGTATATTCTAGGGTAAAGGTTCTAGTTGGGACGACTAGGGTATAGTTAGGCAGACTGAGCAGTTTCACTGATCCGACTCATTAAAGATTGGGCTACTAGTCATGCTGCAACTGCTGCCACGACTCATTAAAGATTGGGCTACTAGTCATGCTGCAACTGCTGCCACGACTGATACGCTGCCACGACTGATACGCTACCACGACTGATACACTACCACGACTGATACGCTACCACGACTGATGCACTACCACGACTGATAGATACACTACCACGACTGATGCACTACCACGACTCACAACCACCACCGCTATTACCGGTACTGCCTGTTCGGTCACCCGTATCTACCTCTCCTAATCCTACCCACTCCACTCCATTAAACTTTAACCTTTAACCTTATCAACTCTTGCCTCTTGTCAGTTTATGTGCATATCCGGGGACCTTGTCAGTTGGGAGTTAGCCACAACAAAACACGTAATATCTACCACCACCACCACACGCAAATTCCCTCCTGGACTTGTCCAATGCATATAACAACTTTATCGACCAAACGCCTGGGTATCTGTTGTTTTCTCTGGTGCCTCTCGTCGGTCACTACCTAACCATTCCGCCTAAACCAGACTCACGACGTGCCTCGACTTTTCTTTCGCTGTTTAACTTTGTTCTAACCTCCACCTCCACCACAAAAAAAAAAAAACCTTTACAAACAATCCCGTTTAAAAAGTTAATTTTTTTTCAATACTTTTTATTTTTTCCCTCGGCCTACTACTATTTCAAATCCCCTAGTTTATGGTTATACGGTTATACCTACTAGTCACTTGATATTCGCTGATATTCGCTGATATTGCACTGATATTCCACTGATAGTCTGAGAATCCCATATTCTTGGTGGGTGATATTCAACCATCGATAAATATACCGTTATTTAAAGAGTTGGTGCTGCTAATCTCCTCCTCATTTCTCCTAACCTGGCCATAGCGAGGTTTAGTAGGAGTCTTCCTTTTTTTTTTTTTTTTTACGCGAGTTTTCCACTTGACATAAACAACGGAATCAACATAATTATCTTTCTTTCGCTTTGATAATTTTTTTTTTTGCCTCGTCCCAATAGTATTATCAACCCGATTTTTTTTTACAAGCAACCAATCTTTTTATATGAATTCGACTAGCGACTGATTAGACGTTTAAGTTTTGTTTTTATTTTTATTTTCTATATTTTTATTTTTTTTCATTTTGCTGAAATTTTTTCTTGGTTTAAATTTTTCTCATAAACCATCACACACCCGCTTGTTCGACACTGGTTTTGGATTCGTTCGTTTTCTATTTAACCTTTTGTACCACTAGCGACGTCATTTTTCGTGGAAAATGTCTTCGACTTCCCACCCACAGTCGATAGCAAAGTCATTGACGGATTTGTCGATTGATACCAAGCGTGAGAAATTACGATATGAAGCAGGTATTGGAGGAACTTTAGAAGAAAGTAAGTATTAGTAGGGGGTACAGTCAGAGTATAATGATTAGACCGAGTGCTTGGATACACTGTCAAAGCGTTGAGTAAAGACGATAAGAACGGCCTACTGCGACTTCCACTCCATTTATTCTCGGTGAACCGATTGATCTGCTAAAAGTGTCGCACGTCGATGTAGTACGTCTATGTCCTGTGCTATGGCATGTCTCACTCTCACATTTCGTCTCATGTCTCACCGGCGCCTGGTGCCATTCTTTTTTTCGTATACCGTCGTGACCTTGGAACCTTAAAACCATTTGCATCTTCCCAATCTCGTGTTTCGTCAGTTTTAGGTTTCCATCGTTACCTACTAGCGGTGTATAAAGGAGTCTGGCTTTAGACGGCTTTTGGAGTGGACTAAGAGCTAGAGAGAGAGAGAGAGAGGTTTTGAGACGCAGGGTTGATGGGATAGTTTGTGTAGGTGGACTACAAGATGCCTGAATAGGGGAAAATGTAGGATATCTGAATAAGGTGAAGATGAACTTGGAGATAAGAACGTGCAGACATAAAAAGGTATCGCCTACGATACAAGCCGCTAGACTAAACGGCTCAGACACTCTCGCACTCTAGGGCCGGGCTATTCGTTTACATCCAATTCTGAAATCATCTTTTCCGGTGCTTTGGCCTAGAACCAGTACGCTTCTACCAGAATCAGAATAACACCACCTTCTCCACCAACATCTACCACTTATGCACCAGCCTGCAAGATTCAAACTTAACCTTGTCTTCCCATTTTCTTGACGCTTTGCCCTTCCACAGACACGTTTTCCGTTTCACATTTTTTTCTCCCTCGTCTCTATGTGCCAAACCAGTTCTCTAAAAAATTATTCGCCGCATGCATAATAGATACTCTGGTTCAATAAGTCTTGAAAAACTAACATTTATTTTTTAGACGGAAGAGGAAGTCAATTATCATCTACGAGGTCGTCGTCTGCTTCGTCGTATTCGTCGCCTGCGTCGCCTTCGTCACCTTCGCAATCTCGGTTTAATCATCAGTTGCAGAAGGCTGCTACTAGAATGCCCGACCTAGGAGGTAAGATCCCGACGTCCACTATTATATATAAAGACACCATACTAACGTTTATAGCAACCTCGAATGGTTCCACAAATGGCCTACAAGAACCAATCGTGTTTCTCAAGTCGGCAAATACTTCACCGATTAAGGACTCCCAATTAACATCGACTTCTAATACTGGTAGTGGGGATTCTACCATAGATGAAAATACCCCCGTACCAATCCCACCAAGCTACAGCATCGATAGAAGACCAAATGGTGCAGGAAATGTCTCCAACAGTAGTAATAGCAGTCTTAGTAGTGCCGTCACTGCGAACAGTGCCAATAGTACAACTGTTAATATTAATGGCAATGGGTCTGGATCAGGAGACGAAGTAATTCAAAGACAGCGATCCGCTTCTGCTTCGTCTACTTCCATCCCACATAGCGTTCCTCATAGAAAGGTGCTGTCGATTTCAAGATCCGTATTCCAACCCGGTCCTAATGAAGCCGCTACCAGTACTAGTAACCCTCCTTCAGTGCACTCTTCAATCGACGAACGAATCTCCAGCACACCCGACAGTGGCTCCTCAACCACGCCGGCGTCTAGTCCAAAACGATCACTGCCACTAAATTCAGAAATGACTCTTTCTCCTCGCAATTTCGACTTGTATGCGACTGCTCATGAACCTACCAGTAGCACGAGCTCAGCAACTCCAATTGCTATTACAACTGCTACTGCCAGCAGCGGCACGATAGTCTCGACTAGCTCCAATTCAACAGTATCTACGCCACTTTTATCAAATCAAAGAACAAGTGTAAATTTTATTCAACCGACCAGAACTGCTTCTGTTTCTCATCATCCTCACACCTCTAGCATACAAACGAATCTCCAATACACCCAACCACAATCTATAGAACAGTTTCCATTAGTCAAGTCCGTAGGGGGAGGTAGCACCACTGCTGGTCCAGTAAGTGCTGCTGTGGTTACTACACCAAACTCTGCTCGCTCTTCCGCTTCGTTTTCCGCTACTACTCCTACGAGTATTGGTACACGAAGTAGAGCTACTAGTAGAGCTGGTGAAACGGCTCCGCCTCCCCTCCCTAGTGCAATGCCAATGGATCTAAACGGTAATACGCCGACTGCCACTCGAATCAACACTTCTCCCAGAATGTTAAGACAAGCATCTGCTACGTTCACTCCAAATGCTAGTATGAGTAGTGACCAGCAAAACAACCAATCTACTACGAGGAGAAGAGCCACTTTAAGTGGTGGCGGTACTAAATCTGCTGTTAAAGGAGTTATTTCCAACATCGTCAATTCTATGAGAAGTAGCGGTGATTTGAGTCCCAGTAGTCCTGAAAACACTTCGAGTCTGACTAGACGAAATACGATAGGTAGGCCTTCGGATAGTTCGTCAAGTAGTTTGGGGTCCGCCTCAAATACTTTCAAGATTTCTGAGCCTTATGATGCGAAGCACGTTACTCATGTCGGTTATAATAACGACACTGGTCAATTCACTGGTATTCCTAAAGAGTGGGAAAAGTTACTTACTGATAGCGGGATTTCTAAAACTGAAGCCGAGCAGCACCCACAGGCTGTATATGATGTGATGAAATTTTATCAAGATTCGAATTCTACCAATAGTGAGATTTGGAAGAAGTTCGATAAAGCAAGACATACACAACAAAAAGAATACATTACATCACCACTACTGTCCCCGACGCAGGAACATACAGATTACATAAAGTCTGCATTGACATCGACAGCGGCTTCTAAGAGACTTGACGAACTGCAACCATCACCTATTCCTGAGGGCCATTTCATACCATCACGGCCAGCTCCAAGGCCTCCAGGTACTACTTCAACTGCGATTAGCCAGCCTTCAGCTGCTGCAAGTGTCGGTCTTGCTAGCCCTATCGTTCCCCTTATTCCTTCTACTTCATCTAAAAGGAATATCGGTAATAATGGTGGTATGAGTACTATGTCTCCTCAACAAGTGGTTACATCTCCTCCACCATCTACGTCGGTGCCTAAGCTTCCTCCTCAGTCGCCGCCTCCTCGTCCTCCCCCTGCTCCACCACTAGGCGTATCTTCTGTTCATGCTAACTTTTCTGAGAAGGTTGCTGCTGAAAGAGAGAGGTATGCAGCTGAAAATGCCCGTGAGCAGTATCGTCTGCAACAGAAGTATCCTATTAGACATCCTCAGCATCAATTAACGTCGTCACCAGCGCTGAGACAGCAGCAACAGCAACAACAGCAGCAACAGCATCAGCAACAACAGCAACAACAACAGCAGCAGCAACAACAACAGTTACTACAGTATCAACAACAGCAACAAGCATTAATGCAGTTGAAGATTCAACAACAAGAGAGCCTTCGAGCAGCTTTTGCGAAGAAACAACACCATCAACAGCAGCTACAACAACAGCAATTGCAACAACAGCAGCAGCAGCAACAACAACAGGTATCACGACAACAGCAATCACAGCAGCAGCAACAATTGCAGGAATATGCGAATGCTACTCATAGTCCTCATACTCCTCATGCTACTGACGAAGATAACTTTCACCAACAACAACAGCAGAAGTTAATGGACCAACCAGATGAACTCAAGCAACTTAAGAAAGCCATTAGCGTCAATAATCCTTCTCAAGCCAACTCCGCTCGTAATGGTGCGAAAGATCCTACTGCAACCGCTAGACGACGTGAAGCTAGAAGGAAGAAGGATAACGAAGCCATCGCAAAACTATCTAATATTTGCACACCTGGTGATCCAACTGAAATCTATCGCAGTTTGGTCAAAATCGGCCAAGGTGCTAGTGGAGGCGTGTTCACCGCGTATGAAGTTGGCTCCAATAATTCGGTTGCTATAAAACAAATGAACTTAGACCAACAACCCAAAAAGGAACTCATTATCAATGAGATCCTTGTTATGAAGGATAGCAAGCACAAAAATATCGTCAATTTCATCGACAGTTATCTCCATCGAGGCGATTTATGGGTTGTAATGGAATACATGGAAGGAGGTAGTCTTACCGATGTCGTGACCTATAACATGATGTCTGAAGGCCAAATCGGCGCCGTTTGTAGGGAAACGCTTCTCGGCTTAGATCATTTACACTCTAAAGGTGTTATCCATCGTGACATTAAATCAGACAATGTATTATTATCATTAAAGGGCGATATCAAGCTCACGGATTTCGGATATTGTGCACAAATCAATGAAGATAATTCTAAGCGGACGACTATGGTGGGTACGCCGTATTGGATGGCCCCAGAGGTAGTCAGTCGTAAAGAATATGGCCCTAAGATCGACGTGTGGAGTTTAGGTATCATGGCTATTGAGATGGTCGAAGGAGAACCTCCTTATCTTAATGAGTCTCCCATCCGTGCTCTATATCTTATTGTCACTAATGGAACTCCCGAGTTGAAGGACCCTGGCTCGCTTTCTCCTGTTTTCAAGTCTTTCCTTGATTGGGCTCTGCAAGTTGAAGTCGACTCGCGGGCTACTGCCTTGGACCTTCTAGAACATGAATTCATTCAGAAGGCTGACAGTGTTAGAACATTGGCTCCTCTTGTCAAAGCTGCTCGGTTAGCTCGCGCTGCTGAAAAGGCAAGAGTCTAAATTTTTATATGTCTTATAGCATCATTTTATATACATTTTAACGACCTTTTTGTCTCTCTTTAGTATCTTCGTTGTTTTCATTGCCTTTGGCAAGTCGTTGTTGGCTTGTCATGGGTTATTCATACCAAAGGACATAAAATATGCTTGTATCAGGCACTTGGTCACGTGATGTATGGGCTACTTGAAAAATTCTAGCTTCGTGAGATTCATGTGAACTTTCTAGGAATCCAGATATCAGTCCAACGAGTCGCCAGACGTCAACGAAGAGACTCAATCCCAAAATGCTGACAAAGTATACTGCTGTCAGAAGATTATTATTGCGAAGCTCCCTGAGGAGGAATGGTTTGGCTGTCACTGGTAATGGTAATGGTTCTATGAGAAGTACAAACCTTGGTCGGAGGTCAATTGTTCGATTTAACAGTTCAAAGGCTGGTGAGTTCACCACGACTATTGAAACTCCTGTTCCTGAAGCTGAAGAGACGGCTAATGTTGAAGCAGATACCGAGTCGGCTCCATTAAGCGCCGCTGAAAATGCTCTCGCAATCGAGGAAGAAATGGCCAACGTCAGAAGACTGTTTAAGTCCCGAACTGTGTCAGAAGCAGATGCAAAAGTTGATTTATCACTGCAAATGCAGCAAAAATTGGACAATGAGTTCAACAATTTTTTGAAAGAATTCATAATAGAAAATGACTTTTTAGAAGAATTCCTATCGGTGGTGGATGTTGACGATACCAAATCATCAGACGTCAAGAGCATTCTATCAATCAAGCCACACGGACATGGTAGCGATAAGTCCGTTGACGATGTTACAGGAAATATTAAGGGTCATGTTCAATTCCCCAACGTTAGACATAGTGAAATTGACGAGCCTTATACTTCGCAAGAACTATACCTGAGGCGATTGTATCATGCCGGTACCATATCGTCTCTGGGCTCTACAATCACAGATGTATATAGGCCTCACAAGGATATATTTGCCCCTCCGAGTATCCGCGAGACCTCGATTGCTACTTTATTAGCGGCCGGGGCTCATTTGGGCCATTCCACTGCGCTGCTCCGTCAAAATAACCAACAGTTCGTCTACGGCATCCGAGATGGCATTCATATCATTGATTTAGAGCAGACCTTGACGTTCTTGCGTCGTGCTGCAAAAGTTGTTGAGGGGATTTCTCAAAAAGGTGGTGTGATTCTCTATGTAGGTACAATGGAAGGACAAGAAAGATCACTCCAAGTAGCTGCCAATCGATCCAACGGATATTATGTACATTCACGATGGATCCCCGGTACGTTGACAAACTCGTCCCAAGTTTCCGGAGCATGGCCCAGACTGGAAGTAGATATGTCTGATTCTCCTACCGGTCGCAAGCTTGCTCCTGGTCTTCACAAGACCATTGTCAAGCCCGACCTGGTTGTCATTTTGAACCCGGTTGAGAATCGTAATCTCATCAACGAGTGCTTGGCTACCCAAATCCCCACTATTGGCATTATCGATACCAACTCTGAACCTTCACTTGTGACGTATCCCATTCCTGCCAATGACGATTCCTTGCGGAGCAGTGATTTGATTGTTGGCGTTTTGTCTAAATCGGCCCAACGGGGTCGTAACCACAGAATTGCTGAACATACTAAATACCAAGAGGTTGCCAACCAATCGGAGACAACCAATGCATTTAACAGTCATGAACAACGGTCTAGCAGTGGTTCCGAACCGGTCATCTCGGAAGAAGACCTCGCACAGCTTTCTTCTCAAAACCGATCGTCTAGAAAGCGAGCATCCAAATCCGGACTCTCCATGTAGCTTGTGTACCTGTGTATATTTGTAAATATTTTCCTATCTATGACATATTTTTTTTTTGCTTCGCGTAGCTGGGCTCTGCCTGGAAATCTTGCTTGTGATTTTATTATTATTATACAACACTATGAGATGAAATAGTACTTATGTGGTACTATTATTATACCAGTATTATTGATGATATTTTTCTTATGGTGATTATTATTATTATTATGATTATTATCATTGGTTGCATATTATCTCTTTCTCTATTGGGTTTTCTTGGATCCGGTTGGCTTCTCTTCGTCTTCGTCGTCTTCGTCGTCAGATCGGACATCTTCAGCAGCCATATTCTGAAATACATATCTGTGAGCGATGCGGAGAATAAGGAACAGCCAATATGCATTGACTAGCTGTAATGCAAAGATCAATCCAAACGTGATGCATTGAGAAAGCAAACACTTATATTGCTGGGTTTCCCAGTTGAGTGTGAAGTCACCGATAGTAGAAAACTCAGTAAGAATCGACCATAGGAAAACGAGATTCAGGTAATGACGGAGATAGATCCACGTACACATGAATAGTAGGAAAAAAGGCCCTGTAATGGGGGAATCAAGGTAGTTGAGAGTTTTGGACGTAGCAAGGAAAATATCACTAACATCCATGGTAATGTATACAGCAAGACCAATCCATGTAAAATGGAATCGATAGGAAAGGAAAATAAGTGAAATGGTCACTATGTGATGGAACACCAATTCATAGAAATCCTTACGGGGCTTTTCCAATTGTAACATCAACACGACCGATTGCTGGGCCCAGAAAGATGCTTGTAGAAGATAAAACAGTTTGAACAGAACCTCGTGAGTTTTATGAGGGTAGTTCTCGTAGAACGCACTGGTATTGAAAAACCAAATCGGCGTATGATACATAATATACAAACCGAATGGACCAGATAAGCCATAATAGATGATTGAATAAGTTTGCTCCATGAAACGCGATACCTTTGATTTCTTGGTGACTCCCAAGTACACCGCCAATGGGCTCAAAATCACCTGCATACAGAACTCGCGGAAAAACGTAAAGAACAGAATATGGAATCCTACGAAAGCAAAATCTTTGGGACCCTTGGCATACATGGTAGGGTTTTCGGGACCAGTGCCAGTGCCCTCAACAATATACGACAAGCGTAAGAACTGATGAAGGGGGTGATTCTCTGATTGGTCCTCGGACAGATAAAACCACCCATTGAAGAACGCTAGTAAAAGTAGCGGGTTAATCCAAGTGTTTTGGAACGATACCTCTCGATACTTGAGCCATACCCGACGAATTCCTGTGGCTCTCTTTTGGGGTACCACTGAAGAAGACGCTTTTCCCGACACTCCGCTCAATGCTCTTTGACGTTTGGCAGAGGCTCGGAGACTGGATGCCCCCGGTTGCATTGTGGATAGGGCGGGTGCAGCATTATCACCCAGTGGAATTGCACCTACGCTTGAAGTTCTTCTCGATCTAGCCATTTGCTAGAAGAAAGAAACACCGTCGGTTAGTTTTTAAGTTTAAGATTCAATTCGGGGCGACCTCCGACCCCGCGGGTCGTGGTATGCCTCCGGCGGGCTGGGCTCTGCCCAGACTGCCCAGACCCGTTGCGCGATAACGACGATGAAGAGGTCGCCGTTCGAGGGAACGGAGTGGAATTGTCAAATGAAATGACGAATTCGATTATCGCTTGGATCTTCTTTATCCACTTACAATTGGGTGGTGAATTGGTACACTAGTTTGCAATTCTGCTGTCTCGGAATATGGACTGTGGCTGCAATTATGGTTTATTTCGGATTGCTTGTAAAATCCACACACAAAATAAAAATGCAATTTTAGCTGCCTTTTTATTCGGTTGGTTATCGATATACAGGTTTGATCATTTACTTGACGTTTATTATCGTTTTACGCGGGGCGGGGATAATTGCAGCTTTTCTACGGGGTGTGAAAAATATCAGTGTTTGGGTCGCCGCGCTGAGCGCGGGTAAGCAGGAGCCAGATTGATGAGCGCCTTTTTAACTCCGACGTAAGATGGCGGAGTTTCAGTTGAAGCATCGGCTGAGGAGAGTTGGTCGGACGAGTTTTTGGATGCGGTTCTTAATTGACTTTAGAGGGTGGTTTGTTGAAGGGTCTGAAATGATAGAGTAGCCAGGCTGTTCAGCTGACACTACTAGGACTGTAAATATATATAGAATGGGAATGAAAGGGCGCTGCTAATTGCACGTCACGTGATGTCGGTCGACGGTTATGCTAGTATATGAGCCTGTAGACCAAGTAGTAAGGGTATGTTCATCTATCAACTTGGGTACTGAGAATACATCTGTAGGTATGCTCGTCTACCACCTGGGTACTGAAAATACATCCGTAGGTATGCTTATCTTCCACCAGGGAACTGAGTATACATCCGTAGGTATGCTTGTCTACCACCCGGGAACTGAGTATACATCCGTATCATCTATCATCCCATCTATCGTAAAGGCATACTATTCGCGGCACAACACGTAAAGTAAACCCTGCTTGACTTCTCAGCCACAATCGCCTACCATCGATACCTCTCTCTCTAATCCTTTCAGTTTTTCTCCTATATACTCTCTATCTACGTAGCTAGTATATATCGTTAATATTAGCTACTACTGTAATTGCCGTTTCTACTTATTCTAATGCAGCCCCCTGAAAACGCCTATATAGCGATAACCAGAACGTTTTGATTCGACGGTCAGCAGTAGCTGGGCAAGGCTTTATATCACCGGTGTTTCTAAGAGCAGAGCTCGAAAAGCCATTCGGTCTGTGAGTCTCTATAGACACACTTAACTATCACTTAAATACACACATACACATATATATATATAATCAAGCTCTAAATGACTCCCCTCGGCTCAGCCAGCCACCCTAACCCACATCACTTTGCCCAGAACCAAGCCGCTGGAAAGGCAAAAAAAGGGGCTTATGCGGATTTGAAGGGGGGCTGCACTCGATGATAAGAGCACACTGAGAGAGAGGCGCATGTAAATATATTTGTGTGAGTTATGTTCATATTCTCGTGGTACAACTAATATTATTCTTACTAATTTTCTTGTCGCCAGTGCTATTTATCATAAGCAGGATTCTAATATACAAGCTAGTAGTACCAGCAAAGCTAGTCCAACATAGACAGCATCAACAAGACAATCATAACAGCCACATATTCTAACAAACGACCTCTCGTAAGCATATATTTATCAGCGTATCATATTCGCGGTCATGTTCAGATCAGCCCCTCCTCCAAATCCACTTGACGATGTGGTGCTTAAAGCCACCGATTCGAATTTGACAGGCGAGAACTGGCAGTTGATTCTAGAAGTTTGTGATAAAGTGAATGAAGACCCGGAAGATGGGTCGAAGAACGCCATCGATGCTGTTTCAAAGCGATTGGCCAGTTCGAACGCCAATGTCCAGTTGTTCTCATTGACGTTGGTTTCTGCTCTGGCTCAGAACTGTGGCTCGAAAATGCAACGAGAAATTGCTACCAAGAAGTTCACAGAGCTGTTACTGAAGACTAGTAAAGACAAGGCTGTTCATAAAACAGTAAAGGCCAAGATTGCAGAGGTCATGTCGACATTAAGTGAAGAGTTCCGATCCGATCCTTCTTTGAAGGTCATGTCGGATGCTTATTCAAAGTTGATGAAGAACAATCCTGTTGCGCTCCCCCCAAAGCCCGATAGACCTGTCATGTCTGATTTGGATAGACAGAAGGAAGAAGAGGAATTGCAGATGGTTTTGGCATTGTCGTTGTCAGAGCAGCAGAATAATGATTTCACTAGCCTTCCTAGTCCAGTTAATTCAAGTAACAACGGCGAGTATGAAGGTTCGAATAAGCCGGTGTCAGATTCTGATAATGTTGCACCGCCGGCCAGTGGCGAACCGGCTGCTCCTCAAAAGAAAATCACCCGTGTTCGTGCCTTATACGACCATACAGCATCAGAAGCATCTGAATTATCGTTCCACACAGGTGATATTATACTTGTAGTCGATACGGCTTTTAAGGATTGGTGGAAAGGATCGCTTCGTGGCGCAGTGGGTCTTTTCCCTCTAAACTATGTGACTCCGGTGACGGACCCGACTCCAGACGATCTTCGCAAAGAAGCAGAAGACGAAGCGAGAGTGTTTAGTCAGTCCCGTAATATTGAAAACTTGCTTGCGTATCTTAGTTCCATTGATCAAAGAGGAGAAGGGTCCACGATCCTCGAGAATGAGGATCTACAGAACACTTATCATTCTACCGTCGCCCTTCGTCCCAAACTTGTCAAACTGATTGACAAGTATTCTCAGAAGAAAGACGATCTTATCGGGCTCAATGATAAATTTGCAAGGGCTATTCGAATTTATAACCAGTTAGTTGAAAGTTCAGTAGCATCATATAGAACCGATCAGCAGCAACAGCAACAGCTGGGAAGAGTATCGTTTCCTCAGCCTCCTTATCCAGTTGGCCCTACTGGACCGCAACAACAACACCAACCAGACCATTATGGCCACCATCAACACATGCCTCAAACGAGAACATCATCACAGCCTCGAGTTCAGCAGCAGAGACCAAGTTTAGTTCCTGCTGGAAGTCCTAGCTATCAACAACAACAGCAAGTGCCTCCAGCACCACTGCAGCAAGCACCACCGGTACCACAACAACAGGCACCACCAGCTCCACAAGCACATCAGCCTTCTTATCTTTACAACCAACACACCCCAGCACCCTCGTATTCTGATCCTAGACACTCTAGACTATCTATAGCATCTGCTGTGTCCGCAACATCGAATGTTTCGAATCAAAGTCACGTTGCTGCTGGCCCTGCTCCTACCAACAACTCGTATGAGAATTTAGGAAACGATCCATCCCATTATACTCCTCATCCTACAGCACCACAGGCACTGGCAGTTGCTACTGCACCTGCTACTTATATTGCACCTCCCTCATCGACTCCATCTGGACCGTCCTACCCACCTTCTGCGCCCGCTTCAGAGCCTATGACTGCGACTCCGTCTGCTCCTCCTCCTTCTGCCCCTCCTTCTTCTACCCCAATTCTATCACAGTCTCAATACTCGAACCCTCCTCAGTACAATAACCAGAATTCATCTCCTCAATACGCGGGAAACTTTCTTCCACAAACCCAACAGCAACTGGACAATTTCCCGCCCGCTGCTCCTTCGTACCCACCCCCTTCCCACCCTCAAACGTCGTTCCCTGACCAGCGACCCCCTTCGACTAATCCCTATGCAAATGGTGTTCAAACGTATAACCCGCCTGCCCATTCGTCATCTCAGCAACCTCCTGTCGGCTACTTTACCTAGAACATTATTCTCTAAATATACGTATATACATATACACATACACATATATACATCTATCTACATGTTGTCAAGTAGTGAAGACTCCCAATGTCAATTAAGCTCACTGGCCTGGAAAACCCTACTGCAATTCAACCGCCGTCATCCAAATGCTCTATATTGCTATACTTTTACATAAAAAAACTCTCTAACCTCCTCTCATCCGTTATCTCACTATCTCTGGCGGTGTACCCCTAACATGCGTACATTATTATTCTTACAGCCGTATCCCGTTCCGTCGCCTGGAAGTTTCACGTTGGAGTAACTCTACTCCTCCTACAACGGCAAAACACCTCAACAAGCTGTTATAAACCATCTCCCGAACCGCCACTGGAACATCCACCGTCCAAAATGTCCCAAGCTTACGACAGAGAGCAACAGGTAAGCACTTCTCTTCTGCCGTCTCCCACTACTACGCCGGTCTTCCTCTAGCGGTTGGCGTGGTTGGGCTCAGCCCAGACCCGTAGCTCGCTCCACTCGTTTCCGATCTAACATATTTCTAAAGAACGATGCTAGACTCAACGAACTACATTCAAAGATATCCTCTTTACGGAACGTTACGACGGAAATCCATAGCCATGCTTCGGACTATAGTCTAATCGATTCTACTGTAAGTCCGGCCTGTAACAAACACCAAACACCCCTACCGGCTCCCACCTACTAACCACTCATTCACAGACAGACTCGATGAGCTCCATGCTTACTTCAGTACGGTCATCTGCCGGCAGACTCACTCGAGCTGTAGCTGCTGGTCATCCGGTCGTCAAGACCGTAGGCTTGGCCCTGCTAGCATTCTTCATTCTGTATACTCTTGCCCAGTTCTTATAATGTCTAATTCTAATATTTATTACTCATGCTTTTTTGTATAAGCATTTTTCAGATATTTGCGTACTGTTAGTAATATGTACGGTACTGATCACTAAAATGAGAACTCGAGATCTGAGCAGTGCTCACAATCACGAACTTCTCTGTCAGATGTGAAGCCATACCTCATCTAGGAGCTTAAATTCATATATATATATTCATATTCATAATATCTAACAAGATCACTCTCGTGGCCCTCCGCCAATATCTTGGCCGACTCGATAGTTACCAATGGCCTTGCCCCAGGACATCATGGACCGAGTGACCGGCAATTGACGACGAAGGGCCTTGAAAGACCCTTCATTAAGTCCAATAAACGTATTGTTCACCTCCTGCTGATACTTTGTTTCTTCCAATGCGATCTTTTTAATAATGCTTGAACTGTCCGAGGATGAAACCGTCAGTTTGATGTCTTTACTGGTCTTCAAGCGAACATTACCATCCTCGTAATAATGAACACCAATCTCAATCGTTCCTTCAAGGGTTCCACTCGACTGGTTGAGAATATACCATGACTTCCACTTTCCATTCCAGAAATTAGATGGGTTGTATTTTCCGTCTACTACAACGATTGCGATAGTTCCATCTTCCTGAGGGAAGACCCCCGAGCCAGCTTCGGATGGAAAATGTTCGTCGACATAATTTGTCAGAGCGTTGCTTAACGAGGTTCTATTGTGTGTTAATCTCAAACAGCTCAAATGGCTAGCCCTAAGCTGGAACGATTAGCTGACTGACTACTTACACATCCGATGACCCGGTATAACTGTCGGTGTCGCTTACAGTCTTCCGGAGGTGATCATAGGTAAATGAGACTCCTTTATTTGCATCGAAGAACTTGTTGTCTCCGAGCTGGTTGAACTTGGTTACAACGGACTATTAATGGTCATGTTAGTACAAGAACATTGTTCCATAGCTATAGACATAGCAAAAATACTACATACTTTTCCTTTGCCACGAATTTGGACTACCTGGAACTGCTCGATATTGTGCTTAGCGACTTCCTGTTCAAGACCCGCTATCAATTGAGGATTGCCTTCTACAAGGACCTTGATGTCTAAAACAGGCAGTTAGGTCGTGAACTGGCAATGCCATGGCAATTGAGCTAGTCAATTATAAGTGACACAATAATTACTCACCATCTACAACATTGCTAACCTGGAGAATAGACTGTTAGTTCTGAATCTAGAAAACTATTGCTATGGTCAAACAACACTCCTTGTCTGGACCAAGTTGCCAACATATCGTTAGCACTGTCCGTTGACATTCTAAACTTACCTCTCCAGGTGGAGCGTCTTGAACGAAGCTCGATAAATCAGCAGCAGTTTTGGACATTACTGATTGTTGTTCTAACCTGGTCGATGAGTACAATGGTTCGGGGTATAGCAGTAGACGGTTATCGGTTGTCGATATGTCAGGTAAGGCAGTAGAGAAGCGGTTTACCTGGGGCTGGATGAATATTACTTTAGCGGGGTGGGAATAGGAGGAACTGGGATATAGTTTTCAGTGCCTACGGGATTTGCCGTGTTGATGAATTATTTAGAGATTATCGAGTTAGAGATAAAAATATAGAACTAGTATATGAGTAGATTGTAGTTACTGTAGCTTCCGGAGACTGCGCTATTTCGACATCCTCCACGAACCTTGTTTGAGCCATCCATGTCTACTGCTACATCCACATTTGCATAGCGGTTAACAAACAGGTCACCACCACTCTGGATGGTGACTTCCCACAAGTGCTGATGCTAAATAACCACTGGCTAACACAGCTTATATAAAACAGGCTTCAATCCAGTTCTTTTTTTAATGTATAGCATTGAATCTGATAATGAATAGACGAACATCTACAAATATGGTCAGCTGACTGGTTTGCACGGCTAACGACGCGAATAAACAGACGCATACCCATACGCGATACCCACTATTTATTTACTATGAACCGAACTTGAAAAGATCTATTGAATCAGGCTCTGCTATAGAATATCATTTGTTAATTAGCAACGGCAGTCTTATCATGGAGTACGACGACGTGCTACTAAACCAGCCCGTGGTTTTTGACAATGTAAGATATATTTCCGACTTCGAAAACGATACAAGCTAAACCGCTCATTAGCAGTCAAAATTGATGGAGAGAAACTACTAGTGACACCCTACTAACATACCCAATTAGGGCTCAGGGACAATAAAAGTGGGAATTGCTGGCGAAGAACAGCCAAAGGCATTCTTCCCTTCTTTGTAAGTAACCTTCGAACCCATCAACCGATGCTAAGTACTAACTCAGATTGCTCAGTGTGGGACGACCAAAGCATACAAGAATTATGGCTGGTGCGCTAGAAGGAGACTCTTTTATTGGCAATTCATGCCAGACGTATCGGGGGTTATTGAAAATTAATTACCCTTTAGAGCATGGCATAGTCACAGACTGGGATGATATGGAGAGGATATGGCAGTATGTTTATACAGACGAACTCAAGATATCGAGTGAAGAGCATCCAATGCTATTAACGGAAGCACCACTAAATCCAAGGTCGAATCGAGATCAAGCAGCACAGATATTTTTTGAAACTTTCAATGTCCCTGCATTATATTTATCTATCCAAGCAGTACTAGCATTGTACGCATCGGGGAAGACCACTGGCCTGGTATTGGATTCCGGAGACGGAGTGACCCATGCGGTGCCAGTGTATGGAGGGTTCTCGATTCCGACTGCTATTCAAAGAATTGATATAGCAGGAAGAGATGTCACTGAATATTTACAACTGTTACTACGGAAGTCAGGGTCCGTATTGTATACATCAGCTGAAAAAGAGATTGTACGAAATATCAAGGAAAACCATTGTTACGTCGCATTGGATCCCCGTAGAGAAGAAAAAGAGTGGTCTGCTTCAGATACTCATGTGTTAAGTACGGCCGGCGGTTCGGGGACCGGATCGGTGCCAGGTGAGCTTTATAGACTGCCAGATGGAAAAGAGATTAAATTAGGGCCAGAAAGATTTCGAGCGGCAGAATTATTATTTTCTCCACACATTATTGGCTCAGAATATAGTGGAGTCCACCAGATCATCACCGACTCGATCAGCAGAACTGATCTCGATCTTCGAAGCGCATTATATGAGAGCATTGTTCTTAGTGGGGGGTCTACGCTGACCAAGGGATTTGGAAATCGGTTACTAGGAGAATTAAAGCATATGGCATCTAAGAATACCAAGATTAAGATCTACGCGCCTCCAGAAAGGAAATATAGTACGTGGATAGGCGGGTCTATTCTTGCTAGTCTAAGTACATTTAAGAAGATGTGGGTCAGTGCTGATGAATGGCAGGAAAACCCAGATATTATTCATTCAAAGTGTATGTAAGAACGAAAAAAAAATGCATTATTTATATTACATAAAGAGGTGAAAAGAACTATCGGGTCTCTGCTTCATGGAAAAGAGTTCTATAGAGAACCTTTTGCTTCGAAGAAAGAGGCAAGTCTTCAATCATGCTATCAGTAAGAATATCTCGTAGTGAGTATCGATGAGATGGAGAACTGGATGGAGAAACGTCTTCACAACTAGAACAGATTAACGAAGGGGTTCGATGGAGTTCAAAGGTATCATCGTCGCTATCTGATACTTCAGTTGCCGTTTCATAGATCGCGGTACCGGTATCAGTATCAGAAGAGATGGAAAGGTCATTGGGGGAGTGGTCAGGATTGGGTTTGTCATTAAGGTCATGAGGGGTGAGACTGTTTGTATGAGATTCAGGAGATGGAGTGGGTTTCTGTAGAGGCAGCGCACATAATGAGGTGTTGACGGAATCGTCTTTATCCTTAAGCATGGATTCATTTTCATACCATTGCGAGCTAGGGATGGATTCGAAATTTGGTGGTGGTAGTGGTAGTGGTAGCGGCGGCGGCAGCGGTAAAGTCATGTTTCCTGGCGATGCTGAAGATCTGATCTCCAGCTGTGCCGGCATCTCACGCTCTTGTTGAGATGGCGAAGGTGACGCCTCGTCTGCCACAAAGCGAACAGCAGACTTACGGACGATCGGGGTCGGAAATGACGATACATCATCGTCTTTGAACTTTAAAGGACTCAATTGAGGACTCGAGCTGGGAATTTCTAGTACCCAAGGCGGAATTTTCAGCTTTTCGGGAGTGACTGGGGTGGTAGAAGCTGAGAGTACATTTGGCAGAGATGCAGTTGGTGAATGTAATGAACCCATTACTGGAGGTGGTTGTCGTTGCTTTTTTCTCTTTGTTCTCCTTTTTGAGTTGAGCCCACGATTTGTCAGTTGGCCTTTGCTATTACTGTTTGTTTCTTCGGGTGGGACTTCTTGTACCAGATCCAAGTCTACATCCGGAACTTCATCGTCGGAATCGCCTATTAGTTCATCTTCGGTCTCTTCGTCTATAATTTTAACTCTTTGCGTCAGTGGAGATGCCTTTCCACGCAATCTTTTCCTTTGATCTCGAAGAACAGATTCGGAAGAGTTTATTAGATAGGCAGCAGAAGGGTCGCCAGCCTTGGTAGTATCCGGCGGCGATAACAGCTCATCCCAGACGTTGAATTGTATGGGTTCCTTTTTCTTGTGGGTATTCTTCTTTTTGTTGCCATATACTCTGGCGGGAGTTTTTGGCAGCCATTGACTTGACATTTTGAGTTATAATTGATAATGGATAACCTGTGTCAACGCGTAGTAGGTGATTGAAGTTAGGCGTAGGTTTCGTGGAATAGCGACGCGTAGCCGTGTGAAGTAATATAACGAGGTGACGTCTATGGAGAGAATGACAGTTAGGGTTCAAGTAGAGAGTAGAGAGAATACAGAACAGCAGGCAGATTTCAAATAGTAGGCAGGGTTCAAGTAGAGAGTACAGAATGGTAGGCAGATTTCAAATAGTAGGCAGGGTTCAAATAGTAGGCAGGGTTCAAGCAGAGAATACAGAATGGTAGGCAGGGTTCACGTAGAGAATACAGAATAGTAGGCAGGGTTCAAGTAGAGAGTACAGAATGGTAGGCAGATTTCAAATAGTAGGCAGGGTTCAAATAGTAGGCAGGGTTCAAGCAGAGAATACAGAATGGTAGGCAGGGTTCACGTAGAGAATACAGAATAGTAGGCAGGGTTCAAGTAGAGAGTACAGAATGGTAGGCAGATTTCAAATAGTAGGCAGGGTTCAAATAGTAGGCAGGGTTCAAGCAGAGAATACAGAATGGTAGGCAGGGTTCAAGTAGAGAATACAGAATAGTAGGCAGGGTTCAAGCAGAGAATACAGAATGGTAGGCAGGGTTCAAGTAGAGAGTACAGAATGTTAGGGCAGGGTATACAGGTAGAGTGATAACTACGTAGTACATAGATGAAGATGCTCGGCTCGTGATGTACAGTAGATGGTGATGTCTCATCCAGACTTCTGCACAAAAGGTGCCCTGTTCAGAACATAAAGTGAACAAAAGTACTGTAAACGAAAGCGTCCTATACAAAACTACCGTACGAATAATTGTACAAATAATCATCACCAACACCGCACATTCATAATAGAGCCGTATCACAGGTTCAGTCCCCCCACGTGATTACCGCCTGATTACCCATTCCCATGCTCGCCTGTCAGGAGAACAGCATATTAGCAATGCTAAGGTCTTGGCAACCGTCTCTATTAATTGAGACATGTCATCATGTATTCGAACATTAACTGGATTCGAGATGTCGAGAACGTTTAATATTAAGTTATATACCATGTGATGTGCGCAGGCCGGATAGTCGGATAGATTCGAGTCGATATTGGAGGGACTTGCTGTTTGACTGGTGATGGGCTTGGTTGATGTCTGAGGTTATTTATTGGTAGTGTGGCATGTGACGGGGAGGGTTGTTGACATGAAACATTTGTTAGAGATGGGTAAATAAATCGTGAGACGATTATAGCAAGAGTTGAGTGAGTGGGTGGGTGGTAAGCCATGTGTATCCTCCGCACGTATTGCCAGGTTAGAGATGAGTAAATTGTTGAAGTGAGGCAGCACTCATTGAGGAGTGGATTGATTGCGTTCGTCCGTATAGCATGGTTAGAGAATGGGGTATATTCTGAGGTATTTTTGAACAATCGGGACAAACAGTCCTCGTTAGGTTCTGTACAGCACCGTAAGCAATATTCGATTGGGGTAGTTGAATGGGTGGCCGTCTAATCTCACCAAGAGAGTCGAATATGATAAGATAGGAAACCAGAAGGCAGGGGTTATTATCTGCCACTGCCTCGTAATGTCTGATTGATCAACCAAACCCCCCCCCTGACGTCGTTAATCGACCGTCGGCTGAGGGCCTAGGTGGCCGAGGCTGGTGCATATAATAATTGACGGATCTAAAGGGCAGTTTGTATCCAGTGATGCATAACGTAGGTAGGTAGATATCCGGATTCAATCATGAAATAATTAAAGTTGGCCTTGGCAGGGGGAGCGCGACAGGAGTCATCAATAGAACAGAGACCGTCGCGCGGCGGTAGTCGATCTTGCAGCAAGACAGACCCCAGACTCGGCGTAGTCATGGAACAGCAACCGGGCAATGCACCACTAGCGAAGCAAAGAACACCCAGGGCTGATGAAGTTCCATGAAAAAGCGTCGAAGTCCGACGAACATGGGGATTCGACTGATAAGCCAACGGTGAGATCACCGCGCTGCCTGTCGTATCACGAGTATAGTTGCCGGTAGTCCAAAAAAAGCAACGGGTGGATATATCCCAAGAAGGAACGAAAAAAAAAAAGTACGTGAAGGAACATAAGCCATTGGCGGACTCTGAGCAACGAACCGTCCAAGAGAGAGAGCTAGGTTAGACCGACGACGGCCAAACCGAAGCTTGAGCATGGATTGAGATGGGCAGCGTGACTAACATCCCTCCACAGCGCCAGCACGACCCGCCCATAACATCTCCGAGCGTCTCGCGAAGCGAGAACAACGGGTCCGGGCAGCGCCCGGCCGCCGGAGGCCCCCAGGGCGGAGACCAGACGTCCTATCCTCAGACTTGGAGACATGGGCCCCGTCCTTCTATGCAGATGTCGTTCGTACCACTGCGGCTCGAGTCTCGATACAGGCAGGCTGAGCTGCACGACTACCAAGCATGCATGCTGGGGAACCGCATTACAGGGACGGACCGGAGTAGCAAGGCTGATGACAGTAGTATAGCAGTAGAGCGCGTCGCACCATTGCATATAAATAGGGGGGTCCAAGTTCTAGTTGGGGAGGAAATGTTTTCCATTAGGGATTTTTTTTTTTATATTTGATATCCAGTGAGCCAGTTTTAAGCAGTTAAAGAAGGTGAAGAAGAAGTTGATCCTTTAAGATATCAATTGATTGTTAGTTAGTTACTAGTACCCGCAACACCACATCACACCACCACTCCACTACTATCTCCACAATGGAAGACGAATACGGCTTTTCTAATGAAAGCGCCCCTTTGGCAACCACCACGCCCTCTCAACCTATGGCGTCGTCCTCGTCTGCTGAAGAGTACGTCAAAAAGGCTACCCACAATGCAGACCTGCCCATTGTCGTTGAACCTATTCGCAGACGTGACCTTCAACCGTCGTATGGCACTGAAATGGCCGTCCCCGATAACGGCTGGTACGGTTCGCTCATGAACGGGATCGGAACCGTCATTGGAAGTCTCGGGGCCATTCCATGTTGTGTCTGCTGCCCCAATCCATTCAAGTCGGTCTCCCAGGGTGAAGTGGGTCTTGTCACCCGATTCGGCCAGTTCTACAAGTCTGTGGACCCCGGCCTTGTGCGGATCAACCCTCTTTCCGAGAAAATCCACTATGTTGAAGTACGGATCCAGGTCTTGGACGTGCCTCATCAGGTTTGTATGACCCGTGACAATGTCAACATCAGACTGTCGTCGGTTCTGTACTACCACATTATTTCCCCGCACAAGGCTAAATTCGGCGTCCAGAGCGTCATCCAGGCTCTTATGGAGCGGACTCAGACCACTCTCCGTCACGTCGTAGGCGCTCGTTCTCTACAAGAGATCATTGAACGTCGTGAAGAGGTAGCCGCGTCTATCCAAGAAATCATTGACGATACCGCCTTGTCTTGGGGCGTCAAGGTCGAGAGTATCCTCATTAAAGACATTCTCCTTAGTGAAGAGCTCCAAGACTCGCTTTCCCAAGCCGCCAAGAGCAAGAGAGCAGGTGAATCGAAAATCATCACTGCCCGTGCTGAAGTTGAGAGCGCCAAGCTCATGCGTAGAGCCGCTGACATTCTTGCTTCCAAGGCTGCCATGCAGATCAGATACCTTGAAGCCATGCAACAAATGGCCCGCACTTCCAACTCCAAGGTCATTTTCATGCCTTCTCAAGACGCCATTGAGCACCTCAGTCGTAACGTCACTTCCGAGGGCTTCCAGTCGTCTCAAGAAGCAAATGGAGCCAGCTCGGTCGGCCAGAGCCACATCGCCGAAAACATCGCCTATAACGAAATCGAGCACTAATCGGACCCTCTCTCCTGCTCCTTGTTTCAATTCCTTTCCCTTACGTTAATGTTTTTTATCTTGTACTAATCTTTCTTTCATGCTATACGAGTATAATATACGTTTCTTTTTTGTTGTTTTTCTGTCGTGTATGCCTCCGGCGGTCGGGCTCTGCCCGAACCCGTTGTGCTCGCTTCGCGAGCTGCGCGATGCGTGACTTGTGTTTCATATCATTCATACATTACTTCTTTATAGCAAACTCTACTAATTCTTTACACATTTCTTCCGCTGATGCTGCCACTTGGGTCATTCGACAGAGGTCCGCTTCTAAATCGGCGATTCTCCTGTCTCTGTCTTCCAATTTCGACTCCAGCAACGCCTTCGTTTCATCAAACCCATTGAACGCTCTGGCGTCATCTAGTAGGCTGTTGAGCCGGTCGGTCTCCACCATATGTGTGGCTTTCATAGTATTCAGCTCATCCATCTGTGCTTGGTTCAGTCGGGTGATTTCTTCGCTGTGCTTGAACGTCAATACATCCAATTCTCTGCCCAGCTCGCACTTCTCTTGGTTCGCTCCGTCTAGTTGCAGTTGGATACCAAACGCATAGGTCTTCAGTTTCAGGCAATTGGATTTGTTATTTTGGAGATTGAGGACGTCTTGCAGACTCGCCAACGGGCGGCATGTTGATTGAGATGGGCCGGTTGGGTCGTATCGGGGCGGTCGTTCTACCTCTTGATTATGGGGCATTGAAAGAAAATTACGTCGCTTGAGCATTGCAAGAGATTTAATTGTGCGTAGCTTCTATTCATATAAATTATATAGCAATTGCTGTGCTGCATACACTCGAGATGAGCAAGGCTGTCCGCAGAAGAACATGCTTATCAGCACCAGTCAGCCGAACCTTATCGTGCAGCCATCTCGCATAGCAACTTGACGGGGTTCGCTAGCTGGTCCCAAGCCACGCTGCCAACCGACCGAGACATCTGTACGACCCTCAATTCAGCGTAATGGTCCATGCCTAACCAGACGCTGTTAAGACAACCGCAAACCACATGGCTAAGCATTGCCTTGTTCAACGGTGGTGTCGTCGATAGCCAGGCTATTAGGTCCCTGCATAGAACGGTATCTGCATGTGATATAGTCCTCCTTCCAAACTGTGGAGTTGATGACTCCCCAGACAGAAACTTTCACCAGTCTCAGCCACTACCAAAATCATTTCGGTACTATTTCTATCCGGTGAGAGGCAGGTGCCACATACACGCAGTCTGTCTTTACAGCTGGCACGAGGTTGACACTAGAGCAGTCCAAGGAAACTCCGCAACTAAGTAGAATCCGTTCATCACCCACGCCTCACAAAGCGAGCATAACGGACGGGCAGGGTCCTGGCCGCTTCCGGAGGTACACACCCCCCGTCCTGCTCGAGTCGAAACAAACAGGCCCTAGCCCTGCTCCGCGTGATAGCGCCGTGCAGTGGTGGATATTGACGCTCGATATTTCACGATAGTTATGGGATGGTTTGACTGATGACATAGTCTCGGCAGACACATTAATAGTTATTAGCATACGTAGCTGGGGAATGGACTGGGATTGAGATTTGTTAGATAGAAAGGAACGATCGCAGATTTACACGGACACGGACACGGCTGGTGGATTATTTTTTCAGCGAGAAATTCGTTTTAGAGTTGAATTAGTTTCGAGTGTGCTTATTAGACAGATTGGTTGGTCAATGGTTTATATTTAAAGAAGCGAGAGGTTTGTTAATTCTAGAAGACTGTGAGAACTTGAAGTGAACATATATTCAACGACAAGCGAGAGAGAGAGAGAGAACGAGGAATGAAGGTAACAAAAGGCCGTGGAAGGGGTTCTCGTAATGCGGTTGCAACTGCAGCTGTCGCCAACGCCAAAGTAAACCGATCTTCCAGCTCGTCGTACATTGATATGGGCTCGGTTGCCGAACTGTATGCGAATTTACAAGCCGAGTTCGCATTATCAGGAGGCGAAGTGTCTTCTTCGTTACAGTCGGTGCCTGGAACGAACGAGCAAACGCGTATTCAAGCCGATATCAGCACGTTACTCAGTCATATCGAAGATAGACTATCGACATGTACAGAAGAGCTGTCGAAATTGAAGAGGATCAGCGATGTTGTAGAAGAAGAGCGACAAAGTAGAAGGAAACGAATTAAAAAAGAAGATAGCGATGAGCTTAAGATAGATGGAGGCACCGAGGAAGAAGACGAAGATGCTGGTACGAGTAGAGATGATGATTCAAAGACCGACGACGGTGAGCAGGAGCAGGATATCACGACCGCGACAGCCAAGGTAAAGAAAGAAAAAGACGAAGATACCACAGCAGAGAGAAAGATCAAGCCTGCTGGTAAATCGAATATAGGAAAGTCGACACTTGGAAAGCGCGAAGTGGACTCCATGGACGTAGATGATGAAGCAGAAGAAGAAGACAAAGACAAAGAAGGGCAGGAAGAGGAAGAGGAAGAGGAAGGAGAAGAACAAGAAGAAGAACAGGAAGAACAGGAAGAACAGGAAGAAGAAGAAGAAGAAGAAGAAGAAGAAGAAGAAGAAGAAGAAGAAGAAGAAAAAGAAGACGACGATGGTGAAAGCAACACAAATGGCAGTGCAAATAGAAACAAGCTCAAAAGAGGCGAATCTGTCGACTCGGAACCCGACCGTCCACTTGCCGACGAAGTGATTGCTCGTTCCAAGAGCCTGGCTACCGCGTCTAATGGTAATGACACTGACAATACTGCCAAAGCCAAAGCAGAGGCCGACGTACCAGTCAAACTCGATTCGTTGAATATGAATAACAAGTCGTACTACGAGTCAGGCAAGACTACTCGCCATTCAGCCGCTGATTTTGCTGAAATCCAGGCGGCCTCAATCGCAGCTTTAAGCTTATTTGACGAATCAATCACGGTTGACTCGGACAACAACCCGATAACCGAAGTGTCTGTGCTACGGAAAAAATACGGTGTAGCCTCGTTTCCTGAAAGCAATCTTAAAGATCTACTACCCGGTGAGATCCCCGACGAAGATTTCACGCGCGCCAAACCGGCCAACCAGGTACAATTCAGTACGTTTGCTACTTATATCGAACCATTTTTCCGGCCTCTAACTGAAGAGGACATCTCTTTCTTAAAGCATAAATCGGTCGGGTTGGATGGTGCCTACACCAGATCTATATCATCTCCGTATCTAATCCCGCCTTTGGGTGCTCTGTATAGTGACATCTGGGCTGACGAGGATGGCCCGGTATCAAACAGTTATTCGCTTTCACCCCCGCCGTCAGGGTCGTTTGATGAAGCTCTCTTCAAAGGAACAGGCTCTTCTGACACGCTCAACGACGATATTTTAGAAAGTCTCGCAACAAAAATTTCTGCTGGTCCATTAGCATCGCGGTTGCTGTCGGCACTTATGCGAGAGCCAAGAGAAGACGATGGCGAAGATGAGCACCAGCAGAATGAGAATGAGCCCAAATTAAAAATCGAAGACGGTTCTGTTACCCCTTCTAACGCGGTGACCTCTACCACTAGCTCGACACCGCTAATACCAGCTGCTACCAGCAAACCTGCCAGTGCCATGATCGAGCCATCTAAAACAAGCTCGTTCAAAACAGACTATCCGAGCCTCGAAGAGAGATTAAAACGCGAATTCCGATATGTAGGCATCCTAGACGTCAACCTCCTTCGTAAACAAGATAAGAAAAAGAAACGTCTCAATGGAACCAGCGAAACAAACGGGTCTTCCAACACCAACTCATCGACTGCAAACGGCATGGGCATTGATGACGACAGCAACTTTGAGATTTATTGGGCAAACGGAACTGAAGATGATGAGATCTGTTATGAAATCAGAAAGCTCCAGAAAAAGTTTCGCCTGGTGACAAAAACGAACCAAGCCTGTAAACGAACATTACTCCCCATTGTCCAAGAACAAATGGCATATCAAGAGTATTCGCAGATTCTCGAAGATTTAGACAAACAGGTGGACCAAGCATACCTCAAACGGATGAGAAGCATGCCCAAGGGTAAAAAGAAGAAAGGGTTCGCTGCCAGCGTCAATAGTACATCGATGGGATCGACGCCCAACTCCACTCCTGCTGGCGACCAGAAACCGCCAAGTTACAAACCTTTACTGGAAAAGCGCCTGAGATGGATCGAAAAAATCGGCGCCTACTTCAGGCCAGCGGAAATAATGAAGCGCACGCCCGCCAAGTCTATCTTCTCTGACATCCAAATAGACGACGATGAAGACGATGCCGAACCCGGCGATGATGACGATGACATGTACAGTATGACCTTATGATTTCCATAGATTTTAATATACCTTTCTCCCTTACGTTCCGGTGCTCACTGGCGCTGCCCAGACCCGTTGTTCTCTGCTTCGCAGAGGGCTGGTAGGGGGTCGGACACTGCTACCTCTGCGAAGCAGAGAACAACGGGTCTGGGCAGCGCCCAGCCGCCGGAGGCAGCGCCAGTGAGCGAGTAAATTATATTATGCTTTGATTTAGATTACTTCTACATGATCCGAGGGGTGTATTTTTGGATAGATGTTGGCTTCTGGTGGTTTACCATCTCATCATGCTCATATCGTTTCTGATTCTTTGATAATCCAACAAACCTTCAATGGGACCGAGAGCAGCAATGGCAATGTCTTTGTCATACAAGTACTTTTGGGCCCATTCTTTGACGTCCTTGACCGACACCTTGGACACGTTGCGCTCGACCTCTTGAGGCGATTGGCGACGGCCGGTGGTGACGATTTGACGGCCAATGTCTTCGGCGACAGCGGTGGTTGAATCTAGTGATAATAACAGAGATGCCTTGAGTTGGGACTTTGCTCTCTCGACTTCGGCTTCACTGACGGAAATGGACAGTCTGTTCCACTCCTTAAGTGTGAAGTGGACCAAGTCATCGATTTGGCCCTTGTTTTCAGTAGTCAAATAAATACCCCACAAACCGGTGTCAGAGTAAGAGGTGGAGAAGGACAGGAACGAGTTGGCAAGGTGGTTCTGAGAAACAATGGCGCTCAATTTCGATGATTGGTTGAGTGCCGAGCCTTGAGCACGGTCCCAGTTGCCAATGATGGCTTGAGCAACAAGGGCAGTATAGTAATCGGGGCTGGACCATGATACACCTTCGACAGCAATGGCAATATGGGCTACGGGAAGGGTATCGTCACGAATACGCACTTCAGAACCAACGAATTTGGGAACGTCATTGGCAGCCTTGGAGCCGGTACCAGGAGCGGAAATGGTGGCAGACGAGGGCAAGGCAGCAAAATGCTTTTGAGCAAGATCCACAAGAGCATCGTGGTCGACTGCACCAGCACCAGCTAATACCATACGGTCGGCTTTGTAATTATATTTGATATAATTGGATAACTCAGTCTTGGAAATCTCGAGAATGTTTTCTCTAGGACCGAGAATGGTTCTGCCCAAAGGTTGGCCCTGGAAAGCAACGGCATGCAAATGATCAAAGACAACTTCTTCGTATTGCTTGTCGACTTCTTCGGACTCACGAATGATAACGTCACGTTCACGCTCAATGGCTTGTTCTTCAAGCTTGGAGTTTTGAAGAATGTCAGAAAGAATCTCAACTGACTTTGGCACATCGTCCTTTAAGGACTTGGAATAGAACACAGTGTTTTCACGAGAAGTATAGGCGTTCAAGTGAGCTCCGAGATTCTCAATCTCCAACTCCAATTGCTGCTGAGAACGAGTGTTGGTACCCTTGAAAGCCAAATGCTCCAAGAAATGGGCAGTACCATTGTTATATTCATGCTCAGCACGAGACCCAGCGTCAATCCAGACACCAACAGTGGCGGTTTGAGCCAATGGCGACGACTCAGTAGCGACAGTCAGGCCATTGGCAAGAGTAGTGGTCTTTGTCTTTGGATATTCGACCGCGAATGATTGAACGCCTCTACGGAGAATAGAGCTAGGGGCCCGACGAGAAGCGTTGGCGACTAATCGAGCAGTGGATGAAGCTCTCAAAATGGCAGACATGATTTGCGGTGTTGATATTTATTCACAATCAGGAAAAAAAGGGAGACAATCAAGAAAAACGAAGAACAAACAACTCTTTTATGAAAAAGAGACAAAGAATGATTTCAGCAAGTACAAGCAAAAATCCGCCGCGTCCAGGTTGGTTGGTCAAAGGTGGTTATTATTGGTTGGTGGTGAAGTTATTTTTCAACTACTGGTCTGGGTCTCGTTCGGCCAGCCGTGCTGGAATTGGCCCTGTCCAAGCGGTTGGAAGTGGAACAAAAAAAGTACCAAATTACTGCACTCTTATTGGCTCAAAACGAGTGCATCTCAGGCACGCCGTGAAGAGTGCGGCGTTTTGGCGTGGTTCTGGAGATGCCTAAAAGTTATTATCTTCACCCGCATTCTCCACTCGACCTATCTTTAACCACCTTTTTTTGTTCCAAGTATTTTTACAAATTATAAAAGGTATGTATGGATATTTTTTGATTGGGGTGAACAGAGTGACATGTAATAGCGATTGAGGCTCCCTTCCTGGTTGAGTGTCATTGCGTTCTTCCTATTCTGCCTACCTCAGTAGCTATTTATCGCATGATTTACTTTAGAGACTACACACAACACGAGCGGTAATTACTAACCACCCAAATCAAGATGTTCAGAAGTACAATTCTTAGACAGCCCGTCACATTAGGATCTATCGCGGCCCGTCGGTCTGTCCTCACTACCGTGTCAGGAACCTCTAGTATCCACCGAAAGTTCTTGAGTTCTATTCCTCAACCTCCTGGCTACATTGAAGGCACTGTTAACGATCCTGTTAAACTTCCTGAACCCAATGCTACACATGGATCTTACCATTGGTCTTTTGAAAGACTTGTAGCTGTTGGCATGGCCCCTTTGGTGATTGCACCTCTTGCTACTGGCAGTTTATATCCCGTGCTGGATGCTACCCTAGGCTCGTTATTACTTGTTCACGCTCATATCGGATTCGAATCTTGTATCATCGATTATATTCCAAAGCGTGTCTACGGAAAGCTTCATAACGTAGCTCAATATGCATTATACGCTGGCACTGCCCTTGGTCTTTACGGCTTATATGAGTATGAGACCAATGACATTGGCTTGACTGCAACCATCGGCAAGGTGTGGAACGCCTAAATACGTAACATGTTTATTCAGTTTTATATTGTTTTTTTTTTGCTTAATAAAGCGTAATTTATTCTTGTAGGATATTGGGCCTTTTAGAACAACGGGCGCAAGCCGGAACAGGGGGGGTTCATTCACGATAAGTGCCCGCTCGAGTGGGTTGGGGTGGAATACGTCGTCACGTGAGTTTCTGGCGGACGGGTGTCTGAGAGTGGTGAACGAACGATATATAACTATATCCAATATGCTATTTCGTGTATTGATTAAAGAGTGGTTGAGTTGTCAATGTCACGGTTGGTATCTATTTGCAATTGCATGCAATGATGCTCTCCACATCGGTAGACTGTCAGTCGCCTACTTTTCGTCATGTTCAGCCACTACTGCCCAATACCTCGTTCTAATACTCACAAAAATGCTCCAACAGTAACCCAGGTTCTTAGTAGATCTACAAGTAATGGCGTGCCCTTGTGTAATCTTAGCGGCTCTGGAAAATCTACTTACCTACTCTAGTATCTCTTTATATGCACAGTAAAAGCTTAGCCATAGCTTTCTATAGTAGATAATGTTACATTCGAGCGATTCAGATAAATACTCGCCTATAATAACTTACATTCCTCTCCGCTAGTAGCACTTTCGCCATGACTGCGCAATAACGGGCATTGACTTTTCCATTGTCAAGTCACGTTTGCCGTCCTTTGGACTTTATCTCTCAGGCGGTGATGAACCCATCCAAATTAGGCACTTTTCCTGCTTATTTCCATTGCTATCTAGCCCACTTTTCCTAAAACAATAGTGGAATCTACAGATCCCTAAAAATTCGACTCTCCAAATCGTTGCTATATCGAAAACTCTCGGTAAACCAAACTCCATTTTACTTATTCAACAACGTTTTCTCTTATCTAGATCAGCAAAAGATACTCCCCACAAGACTACCCAGGTGGACTTCCCAAAATGGCAGGCATCCACCCCCTGATTCCTAAAATGGCAGTGGTATTATTCGTCATTCTTCTTCTCTTTTTAGGGAACCTTTCATATCTGTTTGGATCCGTGTATCGCGGTTCTCATAGACTGCACAATTTTAAGATGTTGGCCGTCAATTTGGATAACGGGGTTATTGCAGAGAGCCTAAGCCAAGCGTACGATGCTCTTGCTTCATCGAGTTTCCCGACCTTTCATTTCATCAATGCCAGCCGATTGGACTATTCCCCTGAGATGATTAAAGACGAGGTCGTGAATGGACATTACTGGGCAGCTATTTATACAAATCCCAACGCATCGAATCGACTAATCGACGCCATCACTAACGGCGGGACGGCCGCGAAATCATATAATCTAACTCAAGCAATGACATATGTGTGGAATGAGGTGCGTTATCCAGCATTTTCCGACCAAATAGTCGGTGCGAATCTGGTTCAACTTGTGGCTACCTCTAGATTTGCATTCAATCGTATATATGGTCCAACAGGACTGAAAACTCTTAAACAAGACGATAATGATGCATTGCAGGTATTTCTAAATCCCATCGGTGCTACAGCTAACAACATTCAGCCCACTAGTCAGGGACCACGATTATTTATGAACACTGTATCAGTTGCCATGATGATTCTTCAACAATTCTTCCTCGTGATGGGTCCTAATCTTATGAGCGCGGCAATGGGGATATATAAGAAACTGACATGGCAAAAGATAGCATTGCTTCGCTTCAGTTATGCTGTCATTTCTTCATTCCTTTGTGGGTTGACCATTGCTGGCTATTACTGGGCATTTAGAGAGACCTGGCAAGTTAATGCCAACCAGTTTGTATTGACGTGGATGACACTATGGTTGGTTACACTTATATTTCATATTTTTCTATACGCAATCAGTTGTATAGTACCACTGCCATTTATGCCAGTTATTCTGGTGACCTGGATCTTTGTAAACATTACTAGTACCATTTCGCCATTCGACTTGAATCCCGGCTTCTACCGGTGGGCATACGCAGTACCTGCATACCAGGCATACTCAATTTTAACGGACATCTGGTCCGGGGGCCGTGTTCTTGTTCTGTATAGAGCGCTGCCTGTCCTTTTCTCATGGCTAATTATTGTGATAGTTGGAGCTCTGTTTCTCCACAGACGAATGTGCCTTATACTGGCGGCCGCTCCTCCCCCAGGGCCAGTCCAACCACTGGTTCAAGACAAGTCATCTGTTGAAGAGAGTGGATAACTCTATATTGTAGGTGATAGCTAGAATGGGGTGACAATAAATAAAAAAACTATAGACAAATAAACTACTAGGATTGCTTATTGCGAGATTCGGGTACCTGGCGAAGCGAGTCATTTAGAGACTTGCGGTAATCTCGAACCAGCTGGTTCCGCTGGCCGGCTTTTTCTTTAGAAAGAAGAGATAAGCTTTTGTTCTCATTGATGATATCCGAGATACGTGTAATACGCTCGTCAAGTATGGCATCGATTTCTTCTATACGTTGAGGACTGACGTCTCGAGAAATGACCGACTTGATCTCGAATCGGTGCTGTTTGCTATCTATCAATCCAATACAAACTCCGTCGTAGATGCATTCGATCAGGAACTTTTCAATTTCATAGTCTTGTAGACCAATTTGCTCACGGATAGTGTCAAATTTGATGACGTTTGCAGATGCCCCAATTGTGGCCATTGTTAATTGTTTGAGTTTTTTCGTCTGAGGTTCGTTCAATGGTGGTAGTGCGTGATTCTTGAGACAATAATCATTCCATGCTCCGTAAACATAGATCTCCAAAAGCGCGAGATATTTAGTTACTGAGGGATCGTTTTTGAGGTCTGGCGAAGTTTCGACTCTTGCTTGGACAACATCATAAAATTCACCAAGCGTATATACACCAGGCAGAGCCAGGCTTCTATTGACGAGATCCGTCAGAATGGCCGGGCTGATATTATCTCCACTGGATCGATATAAAGAGAATAGCTGTTCCATCGGGAATGTATTGATAGAGAGACCACCAAAAAAAACTGATTCGGTCTATTATTCAGTGGTTGAATTGAGTTGAGTTGAGTTGAGATACAGTTGATGTTCATGCTCTCGGTAGGAAGTCCACCGCATAAGTGTGAAAGCAGTTCAATCATAAGAAGCCATGCAGGGTCCCCCAGGGGAATGCGAGTTCAACGGTATGGCGAGCAATCTGGATTTCTATGAAAGAACAAGATAGATAGATTGATAATTCAAAATATAAGAATATGATAGATAGACTGATAATTCAAAATATAAGAATATGATAGATAGACTGATAATGTAAAATGCAATACAGGTTATGATTTCCTTGTGGAATTAATTAGCTACCTTGACAGAGCATAGTATGGGCTGCACCAGCAATGAACAGGGAGCTACTTCTCATATTAAGTTTATCCGAGATAGACTTTCTATTTTCAAACTAATCGGATGTTTACCTCCTTTGTTAACTATGCTATATAATAATATCTGTTTCTATTTTATCAACATGGCCCGTGGTTGCTAAACGCAGTATAAGGAGACCTTGTGAATATAATCTAGCTCTCCGTACCTATTTTTCATACAATTGAAAGACGCTAGACCTGTCAAACAACCCGATTGATCGCTCGAGCATTTGAACCACTCTTTACCTACTCCTCGATCGAAGAAAGAAAGACGAAAGGCCTAGCCCAAATGTCTACACTGGAGAGTGGGTTAGGGACGCATACCTACCTTTATATCCTTTGCTCACAGCTACTGCTAGACCTTTATAACCTGTTAAATTTGATTCAAGACTGGTAGCACATTTACTTCATCTGGCAAATAGAGATTTTTTGAATTCTGGGCTCTAAAAAGATTCCACAAGAAGAAATCCAATGGCAACCTCTCGACGGGTTTTCTTTGATATCGACTCGCGAGTGGTATCTGGTCGAGTCATTGTCAGTTTATTCGATGATAAGGCGCCCAAGGCTGCTGAAAAGTAGGTTTCCCTATAGTTGCGGCATCTCTGCGAAGCAGAGCAACGGGGTTGGGCAGAGCCCGGCCATCAGAGGCAGCAAATTGACGCTAACCTATCAATATACAGCTTCAAAGCACTATGTACTGGAGAAAAAGGTACTGATTCAGCTGGAGTGAGGTTGTGTTATCAAGGGACTCCTGTGCACCGAATCGTGGCTCCGGAGTTTTTGGTTCAAATGGGAGACATCAAGGCTGCAGATGGGACAGACGGAGCGTCAATCTATGGAGGGTCCTTTGAAGATGAGAGCCTAGGGTGGTGTGCGTTGGATGAACCTGGATATGTGTGTATGGCCAACACAGGGCCGGATACTAATACAAGTCAGTTTTTTATTACCGTAAGTAATTATGGGTGTTGGACATGAAATTAGCCTATTCTAACTTGTTTTCTAGCTTTGTCCTACACCGTGGTTGAGAGACACATCGACAGTATTTGGAAAAGTGATCCGAGGGATGGATATTTTAGATCAATTGGCGGATATTGTGGTAGACGATAGCGATAGACCGGTTGAGACAGACCAGGTGATTATTTCCAGATGTGGAAGTTTAGAGTTTAGGGCCAAGAGCGCTGTAAAAGTTGAGAGAAAAGTAGAGGTGGAAGTGCAAGAAGGAGAATCGGATCGACAAGAAAGAACAAGAGAGAGATCAAGGTCAGGATCGGCGAGTCCTTTAGGACGTAAATCCAGGTCAAGGTCGCCTTATCATAGCCATAGGTATAGACATGGAAATGATCGTAATCGAACCAGATCTAGGTCGCCTCGCAGTCGCCATCACCACCATCGTCACCGCGACGAACATGACGATGAAAGGTCTAGTGACTACCATCGTCATAGTAATACCACTCATGAGAAAATAAGAGGATATTCATCTTCTCGTTCTGGGCATGGACGCGAACGTGCCCGCCGAAACGAACGCGACCAGAGGGATATAGATAATCGACCTATGGGGCCATCTCAGGAGGATTATGAACAAAATCGACCCCCGTTGTCCCAGCGTCGATATGAGACACCGATATATCGGCCCAGAGGAACCCGAACGGATGTGGTTCTCAAGGGCCGTGGAGCTATGAAGTATACGGATAAAAAGCGCAACACTCGAACAGAGTATGGCCGGCTCAATTAGAAACTGTGTATAGGATTATTTATTGATATGTATATATTGAATGAGATGTTTAATGTTAGTGTTCTGAGTAAGTGGTGCCGTAATGTAGGTATGTGGATGACAGTGGAAAATGGGTTTTCGGTGGCCCATTCTTAATGTGTCTCTAGGACAATTGCCATACACTACATTTACCACCACTGGACACACTCAACTACAATCCAATCCAATCTCAACCTCGACCTCTTCCTCTCCTACGATCTATCACTTTCTCCCTTCGGATCTCTACATACATCCCCGCATTTCCGACGCTGCCAAGCGAGCCGTACGATGGGCGTGTTGAGGTTGAGGTTAGGAAAAAGTGATGAACTAGATGTCTGAATCGATAATATTTCTGAGGCTGACTGCCGGGTGGTGTTCATGCCTTTAATCAAGACTCAGAATCTAGCTTTTGGACATTTGCAGTAATCTAGGGGATATTCTCAAGAAACTGGTGTACAGTATGATTGCGCGGAGCCATTAACAAGACTTACTTTATTCTACACAATTATTTTTTATACAGAAACTGCTGTCTCCCATTGGACGACCTAGAGGAGACGGGTTATTGCAACAGTCGAATCATCAACATATCGTAGCTAGCTTTTTTTCGATATGGCACCATTATTAAGAACAAAGACCTTCACAGGATGCTGGACATGTCGGACCCGGAAAATCAAATGCGACCTTCAGCGGCCCCATTGTAATCGATGTCTGAAATCGAACATTGAGTGTGAAGGATATAGTATCAAACTACGGTGGTCCACTGGTAAAGACGACGACGAAGAAGAAAATGTCCAACGTCGCAATGTCGAATTCGTTAATTATCCAAAACACATGATATACGATACTTATGATGAGATGGATTCAGTGCTAGGGAAGTTACATTCTCCCATTTTTGTTAGGGACGAGACAGTCGTATTAGGACCTTTTGGGGTGTTTGAGGGAGTCAAACGAACAAGAATGCGCAGAGGCCGCAAGAGAGAATCGAGTGATAGAGTAGGAGAAAGAACTTCTCAAAGAGCGAGGATAGAAGATGCAAGCAAAAGAACGATATCCAATGCAGCGAACGGATTAACAAATAATGTCGAGTTCAACGGGCCTGCTAGTAACATGATGATGGCCACTTCCGATAACAGTATAGAAGGCGGTATGGCTTTGTTAACAGGAACAGCAGCGGCTTTTACAGGTGGTATTGGAACCCGGTCTACAGAAGACGTAGCTGCATCGGGCGCAACTCCAATAGACGACTCTCCTACCGCCGATAGCGTTGCCGATAGTATAGCAGAGAGTCTATCTAGTATTACACAGACTGGAGGTATCGCTGGCGGTGCTCCGTTACTTCCCTACATCGCTAGTGAAAAGGCAGAATATGAAGCGCTACATGAAGAACTGAGTACATTATTATCGTTTGCCAACGACGATATCTTCAGTTCGGCGTATTTTGATGTATCTCAGAACATGTACGATCTAGACAGTCTGGAAGGTGATATAGATGGAACCATTTCTAGCAAGGATGATATTAACCGGACTGCTATTACTACGACTACTACTACTGCTACTGCTAATACTACCACTGCTACCACTGCTACCACTGCCACCGCAGGTGATAGCAGTGCTTCATTCTCACTGCAAGGAGATTCGATAGAACAACAGCTTCAGCAACTGCACTCTACGATACCGAATTTATCAAATAAACAGCAAACATCGATATCAGAAGCTGATAGCCGTAGAGATTCCACATCAGCTCATACTAGCTTCTTATTTATTCCCACCACTGCTGTATCAGCAAACAGTTCAGGCCAACTAAAATACACTCTGAGTAATCAATCCAACAGTCGAAATTCTATCCCCAAGACAATCTTATTTGCATTTTCTCCTCAAGCTCGATATCTACTGGACTATTATGACCAAAACGTTATTAAGATCATGACCGTCGTAGCGCATCCAAAGAACCCCTGGAGAACTATATACCTGCCCAGAGCGTACAGTGCTATTGGTGATACAATCGGTCGAGGTGGCCATACCAGTGCTGCTAGAAACGCTCTTTTACATGCCCTGTTGGCCGTCAGTGCATTTCATATTCAGCGGAAATTCTCAGCAGAATCAGATGCCAGGCAGCATTACCTCAGTTTAGGTCTTCGACTGAAAAGCGAAGCTTACAAGTGGCTGAGTAAATGTCTAGTGGCTGATCTTCTCAGTCAAAAGTACAAAGATGTAGTTACTGCAGTATTATCTATGGTGACTATTGATGTTATCTGGGGTGGTATGACCGACTGTCAAATCCATTTGGCTGCTTGTCAAAGTGTAGTTCGTCTCCGTCATAAAACTAGAAAGCTTGCTTCTCGGAAAGCGCTCATTTTGCAACGGATATCTGGATTTCTCACTCTTGTCCAACGAGCGACTGTAGTGGATTCTGACAGCGTTTTTGGTTTTGCTGATGATGAGGACGAAGACGAGAAATATGACGACGAATGGATGGATCTCCGACTTGAAGACCTTGAAACAACTCCCCGACAGACCGTAACAACCTCCATTGTTAGCTCTTCTCCTAATGCGCACCCTCTTCATTCACAATCAAGTCTGTCGTACATGAGAGATCCTTCTCAGTTCCAAGAATATTGGCATCAATATAGCGATGAAAGCGCCCGAACCCTATCTGATGAGTTCTACGCTAAGGAGCTAGTATCAACACAATCACTATATGGAATCCCAGATTCGCTGATCCTTCTTTTCCATGAGGCATGTAAACGGTCTCGTCAAGGTCTGTACTATCGCAGTAAAAACGAGTCGTTCCCAATCCCGCTTGCCTACAAATGTAAGGAACTTGAATCGGCCCTGGTCAATTGGCAAACTCGTTATGATATCAACAAGACCACCAATTTCACTGGTCAAGTCAAGGAAGCGTTGAATCACCACACCTTGGCGTTCCATCAAGCATTAATTATTTATCATTATCGTTTAGCCAGAGATGTTAATCCGCTGGCATTGCGATCACATGTTCTGTCAGTTCTTGATCATCTTGAGAAAATGCATCAAATTAACATGGCGCATTCTGAGCCGTTGATTATCCCACTTTTGTTCCCAGTTTTCATCGCTGCCTGTGAAACTACCGATCCGTCGGATATGTCTCGATTCAATGCCATTCTCGACCAAATGACTGTAGAAGGGCTGGGTACTTATTACACTGCCATGAAGGTTATTTCCGAAGTTTGGAAACGCCGAGAGGGGAATGTTCCCAATGCCGACTGGTGGTCCATTCTGCGGGAATGGAAAGCTAATATCATGCTCTGTTAGGGCACTTTTTTCTTCTGTACGTAATGATATAGACTGGAATATTATTTATTTATTTTTCTAATTTTTTTTTTGGTACTTTGATATCTGTCTGCGTTGCCCATACATAATATCTCTCTCGCTTTAACATATATCGGGTGTCCGTCTTAACGCCGGAGCATAAGGATCTTGGCTCTCTCACTGCCTTTCCTCAAACTCTGTACGGATGCATAACAGAGTGCTCCTTTTCGAGAGTCATCCGACTAATGCAAAGACTCAGTTCATTATTCGTATGGGATGGGAATGCCGCCGATCGCTGGATGACTCAACCTTATTGGCCTGCCATGCGTAGCTTAAATGGGTGACTAGGAGTCACAACCGGGTTAGGGATGTTTTACGAAGAATAAATTTATCAACGGATCCTTGTTCTTGTTCTCTCTTTTTTTGTTATTTTTCAGTTTGCTTTTTACTTGTATTATATCAAATACGTAACTAAAGATAAAATTTAGAAATGGAGTCTACTACATCGAAGTCTATTTCGAGTGATGATGCCATAGTGTTGGATAATAAGGCTCCATATGAGACCTTCAGGGGCCACGATGGCTCCAACTCTCCATTTGACGAACTGGATCAAAAGAAATTAGATAAGATATATCGAAAGTTGGATTTTCGCATACTCCCTGCGTTATTTACGTTGTATTTTTTGACATCTTTTGCTGATTCGGCTTATGGTGTATCATTAACTATGAATATGGAACAAGGACATTCGGTTATTCAAGCTCTTGATCTTAGTCCTACAGATGTTTCTACGGCGACTGCATTGAATTTCGTTGGTTTCATAGTTTTTGATGTTCCAATGAATTTGATTATGACTCGAGTAGCCCCTCAGGCTTGGATGTCCCGAATCGTTATCTCCGTTGGTTTGGTATATGCTTGTTTCCCTGCTATTACGTCCGCTGCAGGATTAACATCAGCCCGTTTCTTTGCTGGAAGTTGTGTAGCTGGCTGCTGGCCTGGTATGGCATATTTTGTTTCCTTATGGTATCCCAACCACCGTAAGGCTCGTAGAATAGGTTATTACTTTACAGCTGCTCAATTATCCGCTGCTGTGGCTGGCTTGGTCTCAGCAGGATTTCAAAAAATGGACGGTACGAGAGGTCTCTTTGGATTCCAGTGGATGTTTTTGGTATACGGAGTAGTCACTATTTGTGTTGGAATTTCGCTCAATTGGTGGCTCCCAGGGAGACCATTAGATTATGATAATGAAAATGGTCGATTTAAGAATAAAATTTTACGGTTCTTGACTTCTGCAATCAGAGACGGCTCTGATATTCTTACGCCGGAAGAGCGCGAACTCCACTCTCGAGATATGGCTGCTAGTTATAGTAAGCCACCCGTATGGGGATTACGAGAGCTCTGGAGTGTATTAAAAGATGTTAGAATCTGGCCCTTGATTATGATGTATTTCGGTGTCGTAGGTGCAGGATATGGCTTAGCGGTGTTTGCCTCCACCATCATCAATAACATCAATCCTGACCTTTCTTCGATCAATTTATCATTATTAGTAGCACCTATCTGGCTGTTTGACTTGGCGGCCATTCTTCTCATTACCCCGTTCTCGGATAGGTTTTCTAATCATCGGGGCCTGGTATTTTCATGTGCAACTATGATAATTATCACTGGCCTCTTGGTTACTACATATGCTGCTAGACCGTGGAGTAGATATGGAGGACTATTGGTGTCAGGATTCGGATTGGGCCCCACAGTTCCTATCTGTATGACTTGGGCAGCCGAAATATTTGGTCCTCGCCATGGAGACCTAGGTACCGCTGCTTCAGCGGCCCTCGTCTCAGGTCTAGGAAATCTTGGATCCGTAACAACCTGTTATGCTCTTTATTCTGGATGGCCTGCCGATGCAGCAAGAGGATATCGTGACAGTAACATGGTAATGGTAGCCATTCTCGGTATCAGTATTGTATCAGCAGGTGCATGTACCGGAGTACGATGGCTTCTAGGAGACTTGAAAAAATCAAAACTAATGACCACGACTGATTCTGTATGATTTAATACATGTATAATAATAATAATAATAATAATAATAATAATAATAATAATAATATTTCTACATATGATATTTAGCGGTGGCTGGCATTTTTGCTGAAAACATTTTGCGGATCTTACATTGACCGTCTAGACAGTAGCTACTCGAGTCACAGCCCCGTCTTTTTGTGCCGATTCAACGGCAGCAACGATGACAGCAAAATGATGGAATGCTTTAGCGGGAGTGACTTTAAGGAGACTCTTGTCTTTAGCTTGAACAGCTTCGGCGAAATTGGTAAATTCACTTTGAACACCATTCTGAGCATCGGCTTCAATTGTGAAGGTCTCAGGTTCCAGTGCATCGTTGCCATTGTCACCTTGACGAAGAACAATAGTGGATGGTTTACCAGGGCGCAATTCGTAAACGATAGATCCTTTGGTACCGAAAATGGAGAACTGGGTAAGCTTTTCAGTGGCTCCAAAATACGATCCGTATACAAAAGTACCGAACAGACCAGATTTCATATTGAACAGAGAATTGAGAGTATCAACGTCGCCAGATACCTCGCGGAGTTGAGTGGTTCTACCAGATATCGATTCGACTTCTCCTAGCACTTCAGTGAGGACAGCAATTTGGTGAACACCGCCGTCACTAAGATAGCCTCCGACATGTTCAGGTTTCTGCCTCCAACCAGTAGCATGATATTTAGAAGGAGAATATGGCCCAGTGCTTTGATACAAGAAAGTAACTGGTTCGCCGATTTTCGGCAAGACCTCTTTTAATTTGGCAACGCTATTGTGGTAAACAAAGTTTTCCAAAATGAGGACGGGGATGTCAGTAGAATTGGCTATTTCAACTATTTCCCTGGCATCGGTCAAGTTGGACGAAATTGGCTTTTCAATGGCAATGGGCTTCTTAGCAGCAATGGCCTTTTCAATAATCGACTTGTTGAACTGGACTGGAACGAGCACATCTACTGCGTCGATTTCTGAATCGCCCAAGATGCCGTCCACATCGTCGAAAACTCTCTTTTGGTCCAAATTGGCAGCAGTCGCAAACATTTCTGCCTTTGATTTTGTCCTATTATAGGCTCCGTTGATTTGAATATCACTAATCTTTTGAATTGCGGGGAGATGCGAATCGCTAGCAAAGATCTGGAAATGTTCTGTTAGACAAGGAGATAGTTATCAATATTTGAAGAGAACCATCGTCACTTACGCCAGTACCAACAACGCCGAGTTTTACAGCCATTTTTTTTTAAGTTTGATTGATATTTTAGTGTTTGAGATAGTACTTATATATATATTTTTTCTATTTTGTTGTTGTTCTGCTTCACAAAATATTCACAATCTGCGTTTCAATCTGGTCATTACTGGAACCTTTATATCTTTGAGTCCTTATGTGGGGGCTCTGAGACGGAATATCTTAAAGCGGGGGTTTTTCCGGGTTTACGCCTAGGACCCCCATCCGAAACACACATCATATGCCGGCATCGTACCTTTTTTCAGACGTTCCTCATCGAATACTCCACTTTTCCAGCGTCGATTTTGAAATGCGCCATGTGGTTCTTACGTAATGACGGAGCAGACATATCCGAGGCTCATAATAATAGCATATATTTCTGGCGTCGAGTATCGAATGTCGACGCAGCTGGTCTTCTATTATCCTACTTGCAGAAGATTGTCCATCTCTTGCTGATGAAAAAGCCGTTCAGTGAATTCATATGTTTGATTCTTCACAGACATTCACTCATTTAATGACATCATTAAATCCTCAATGTATATCTTGATATAGTTTTGCTTCATATATATCTGTGTGAGTGATTCGAAATGGCTACAATTCAAAACGGACACTTTTAACTATCATCTACCGACATCATTCAATTTGTTTATATGCCTATACTAAATAACCACTAGTTTCCGACTTGATCAATTGTTCAAGAAGCTCCATCACGCTAGTTAAAGTTAACAAGAATGAAATTATCTAGGTTCGCCTGCATACAGCATACAAGGCGCAGTTAACAAACGCGGTTACGATTAACAAGCAACCTAAACAGTGGGTCTGGTCTGTCAAGTATTGTCCATGTAAATAATAACATTTTTGAAACATTAAAATACATCAATTCAGAACAAAGGCGGGTAGTAGAGCGAACTATATAAGTACCTCGATCGAGCGATTTCTGGAAACCTCGTCTCAATTTTTTTTGTTTGGGTTTCTCATTTTCACACATATTATTACTGTTCATTTATTCTAAAATGAGCCTCTCGGATTCTGATCTTGCCAATTGGATGGGCAAACTCCCGGACGATTTCTCCCTGGCCAAAGGAGCTTTACCAGGTACACATAATAGTGCTGCTTGTTATCTAACCTTCCCTTCCGTTCAATGCCAAGGGACAAGTATTACTGAGCAATTGCTCCACGGAGTCAGGTTTTTAGATATTCGAGTCGCAGCCCCTTTTCTCACTGGATGCGGAGCGGGATTCGGGTCTGGTCCTGATGATCTACAAGTGATTCATGGTAACTTTCCTGTCAAGATCCCATTCCCTGTCAAGCTGCAAGATACTCTGGTCGAAGTATATGCTTTCTTACAAGAGCATCCGACTGAGACTGTTTTTGTGTCAATTAAATCAGAAGGGCCCACTAAGTTCGAAGGTGATGATTTCCCGAATATAGTTTGGGAGCGATATATCGATCCTAGCCACGAACGATGGTACCTAAAGGATGAAATCCCTAGAGCAGGCGATGCTAGAGGTAAAGTGGTGCTCTTCCGTCGTTTCGGTGTACCCGACAACCGCAAGAAAGATTTTGGCATTGAAGCTTCATGGTGGAAATATAACACTACGGATGATACACAAGGAGTATTAGCGGTGCAAGATTGGTGTGAGGTTATGGCCCCTCAAGACATTGGCAAAAAAAGAGATTATGTAGTCCAACATCTAAATCGTGCCAAGGAGTATAACTCCACTAATAGCGGTGATCCAAAACTGTTTTTGAACTACTGTAGTGGCTCGAACTTTTGGAACCCTCAATGCTGGCCCGCCAAGGTGTCAGAAGGAGTATCTACAAATGTGTTTCATGAGGATTTAGGAGCTGGCTGTGGAATCGTTATTATTGACTATGCCGAGTCAAACAATTGGGCAACTGTTCGTAAATTAGTTGAACTAAATATTTAAGTATTAAATGGTCTATATATATTTATATAGTGGCTGACTATGTTCTTCTGATGACCAAGCTATGTAAAGGCACGTGCCATAGTCGTCATATATATTGTTCGAACAAAACTTATTGAAATCGATGGTCGATAGTTGACTATCGTACTTTACCGCCTTCTCCGCAAATTGTCCAGTGAGACTGGATATGGTGGCCCGTGAGATGCCTACTTAGAGTCACCCCATGATTGATCTCAGCATAATTAACCACGCGGTTAATACTTTAAACTCCATTAAGATTACTTTCCGCAACTCAGGTTGCTGATTACGCACCCCAGATAAGCCCCTGAGATGCGCCCCCAAAGTTTTATTAAGAGCGAGGGAGAAGATCATCATGATCTTTTCGATTATGCTGCATTCTTGGCAGCACACAAGTACCCGCTATTTCAAGGATCTGGGGAACCTACTTCCTGCTTCAGGTCCGATCTGTCAATGACCCCCAAAAAACTAAAAATTAGACTTAAATAGCTTTCCTTTATTAACGGCAAGATCGTGCGGGATTGCTGTTCAAGGATCCCCGGATTTTAATCCATCTTGCGGAATAGTCAGTATAGGAAATAATCAACTCACTGCCAAGATCGATTAATGTGGGGGCAGTATAGAGAAAACATGTTCAAGATGAGGGGGTGGATGGCCAGTTCAACGAACCGACGAGCTGAAGGTGGGACTGGAGGACCTCATATTTTTATATATATAGAGGGTGTGTGTATGAGTATGTAATATTTGAAAACATTAGACATTCTATTCACGATCCAAAATCCAATCTGAAGATCCTTAGAACGCCCAATGACAGACAAAACTGCACCAGTAGTTGAGACAGTAGAGAACGTCGGAGAAGACTACCAGACCGTAAAGGACATCTTGAACGATGTCCATGACGAGAATGTAGAGATATTTAGACAATTGGATCCCCCCGTGACCGCAGAGGAACACAAAAAGCTGCTACGCAAGATCGATCTCCGTCTTCCTCCGTTCTTGTTCATCTTGTACATCTTCTGCTGGCTTGATAGAGCGAACCTGGGAAATATCTTTCTGATGGGGTTCAAACAGGACATTGGGTTAACTCCTTCTGCTGCCAATTTCGCAGTTGCCGTCATTTATATTGGCACCTTTTGCGGTGATATGTTCACCAATCTTGGTATGAGATATTTCCCACCCAGCAAGTGGGTGTCCGGAGCTATGGTCGTTTGGGCATCCATCACTCTACTCATGGTAGCAGTCAAGAATCCAGCCGGTATTTTCGCATGTCGGCTATTCCTAGGAATCTTCGAGGCCGCATTCACATCTGGTGCTCCGTATATTTTCACTTTTTGGTTTACGAGAAAGGAATGGGGTCGTCGAATTGCTCTATATTTTGCCGCTACTCCCACTGCTGGGGCATTTGGTGGTTGGATAGCATATGGCGGTAAGTTTCGAAGGTTGTCCCTGCAGTATCTTATATCTGTTTTTTTGAGCTAACCTATTATCCAGTCCAACAGATCCATAGCGATAAGATCAAGACATGGCAGATTCTTCTCCTTCTCGAGGGCTCTTTAACTATGGTCATGGCTTTCGTCTCTCTTTACGTGTTGCCAGATAGACCCCACAACACTAGATGGCTAACTCCAAGAGAAAGAGAAGTCGCCGAGTGGAGAATGTTGCAAGATGGTAACAAAACCCACGGCCATTTCGGATTTAAACATATCCTTTTCGGTCTTAAAGACTGGCGCCTCATGACTGGTATTGTTGTGTTCATGACCCAGAACCTTTCCATGTATACCTTGACTACTTTTACTCCTACTATCGTCAACTCTTTTGGTTATACCAAAGTCAGATCACAGCTCATGACTGCACCTCCTTACTGTGTAGGCATTGTTCTTGTGTTTATCGTAGCTACGATTTCAGATAAACTCCGACGAAGAGCGTCGCTTTTTGTTGTCAACACGGTATTCGTACTCATTGGCTATCTCATGCTTTGCCTAATTGATGTAGCCAATACCAGGGCTCGGTACGGAGCCCTGTTCCTCATCATCCCGGGTATTGTCAGTGGTGTAGTGATGGCGGTTGGTAACATCACAGACAACTGCTGCGGCGATCTTAAGAAGGCCATGGCAACCGGTCTCCTTCAAGCAATGGGTTCGTTCATGGGCATTGCAAGCGGATACATGCTTCCATCCACCGACGCTCCTAAGTACACTATGGGATTCTGGACGTTGTTTGCCGTTACACTGTTCGGAGGTCTTGTAGCACTTTTCCAGGCCATTTACTACACCCGAGAGAACGCACTACGAGACAAGAAGTATGGCAAGGTCCCTGAAGGCGAGATCATTGATTTCTCTGTTCTTGGAGAAAAACATCCTTTCTGGAGATACACTCCTTAGCTTGTGTCCACCTTCCTTTGCGTAGAGCTTCTGCTCCCAATGTGCGTGCATTATGCTTTATATGTTGAATAAATAAACCGTTTCAGACGCTTAACGATTTCTCCCTTTTAGCATCTGGCGGCTGGGCTCTGCCCAGACCCGTTGTGCTCGCTTTGCGAGCTTCTTTGACGATGCGGCAGCTTGGGGGAAGTTTGTGGGGTATTCTATTAGCGGGGGACACTGTCGTCAAAATATTCTAGTTATCGTACTCCACTCTATCAATATAACGGGAATCGAATCTCAACAACCGCCTTTCAACTGCAACATCACTTGAACTTCTTATTTCATGCTACATTTTGGTTCTCATACAACTGGAACCATTGACGTGACATAGCTAGTCGTCATTATTTTATCTCCACAGGTAATCTTTTTTTTGGGACTCAGTCTCGTATACGTTCTGGTCAAGTTTTGGAGGCGAATAGGGCCGGTACAAAGCGTAGGTACCGCCGCTGCGTCAGAACACGAAGCTCAGCCGACGCTGCATTCTGCACTGTCGTCAGCATTATCAGGCAACGTCCTTCGATTGCAAACTCGACGGGCTGATATAAGAGCGCGGACAATATCGTTGTTATTTGACAGCGAGCAGGAAACCGAATCAAGAATTGAATCTACGGACTCAGACCAACCAGCGGACATCCGTCGTCGTCGTCGTAATAGCAGACTTGAAAGTGCAACGACCGACGCAAGGACCCAAGACTCGGACTCAATATTGTCTTCTCCAGACCGGGGCCAGATCCAAAGTAGTCGGTTAGACCGGCTTGGTCAACGGTCATCCAACCAAGACACAGGCCTCGCTGCCCAACAACAACAACAGTTATTGCCTTCTCTATCGCGACAATATTTTCAATCCCTATTAGATCTTGTATCCACCTCATCTTCCACTGCCACATCTCGCGAGCAAACGGATTTAACTAGCTTATTTGAAACATTCTTATCTTCTGTTGAGTGGGATCGACCGACTGCAATTATTGTGCCCCGGGCTGCAAACTTTCTGTTTCGTCCATTATCACGAATCCTTGTCGACCGTGATATTCAGATCTCATCGATCCGTGTAGGGCTTGTGTCGTTTGTCCACGACCGATATTTGGTATTTGGCAGCCCATACCACCAATTAACCACTGAACAAAAGGTATCTGAAATTGTCGGCGAATTAACCCGCTTGTTTCACTTCCGGATTATTGCAAGAAGATTATCAACTCGATCTGGCGGCGTAACATATCCGGAGGATAACCACGAAGAATCAGCCAATCGTGAACTAGCTGAGCATCTGGGGTATCCATATCAAGCAGGCCTTCAAAGATATTTCGCCGAATTAGAAGCAAGGGCATTGGTTAGAGCACAATCTCAAGTACAGCACAGGGATTTGACTGACCGAATCGACGAGCTGGTAGCCCGAACATCGGTCCTACCACCAGAGATCCAAGGACTAATAGAAGGAGACATCACTGCACAGCCGTCACGGTCACAATCACAATCAGAAAGAAACACTGAAGAACTGCCACAATCACACTCACAATCACAACCACGGCCAACATCGATACCATCCAACTCCCTGCCATTACCTATAGCATCGACCATTATAGGACCTGGAAGATATCCGGTTCTTAATCGACCATCTCGCCTTTCACTTAGAAGACAGACAGTTGACGCCCGTGGCTCCAGTCCGACGGCTATTTTTCTATCTTCCCCACGATCCCGCTCATCGTCTCCACCTCTATCATCTATCCCGCAGTTGAATTCTACAATGGAAATTCCTAACATTGTCACACCTAGTTCGAGAAAAGAATACTCAAAAGAACAGTGGGAAGGCCGACTGGCAGAAACAACCATATCCAAATCCGATTTAAATTACATGATTCTCAATTACTTGATTGTTGAAGGCTATCAATCGGCTGCGCTGAAATTCGCCCAGGAAGCGGATCTATTATCAACGAACCACAATATCATCAACGGATCCATTAAAGACCGAATGGTTATAAAATCATTAATTCATTCTGGCAAAATCCAGGATGCGATTGAGAAAATCAACGATGCCGATCCAGAGTTATTAGATACAAATACAGCGCTTCATTTCGCCCTGTTACGACTACAGTTGATCGAACTCATTCGTCAAAGTTATAAATCCAAAGACAGCGACAGTATTCAACCAGCCCTGGATTTCGCTGCCTCTCATCTAGCCCAGCGAGCACCGTCGAATCCAGAGTTCCTTAGGGACTTGGAGCGGACAATGGCATTATTGTGTTTCCCGCCGGAGAATCTTATTCCTCAATTGAAAGAGCTAATGGATATCAAATTGAGAATCAAAATTGCTGAAGATGTTAATAACGTGCTTCTTGAACGACAAGGAATGGGAGGAGATTCAAAAATCAAGTCTTTAGTGAAATTATGGAGCTGGGCTACCGAGACATTGAATGACAAGAAAGTAGCTATTCCATCATTAACAAAATCTGATCTTTTCTAGGCCATTTCATATTTTTATTATAAGTCTAGGTCATGATGTTATACCTCGACTCTTTTTTTTATTACTATTATTATTACTATTCTATATTGAAAATAAAATGAGCCTGAGATTAGAAACTAGGGCATATATCCAACGATGGGTCGGATGGATCTCTATATCCTAGACTCTGGTAATAGTGCCCACATGGAGCATGACAATGACTACGAACTGTTGCGTATCTACAAATTCTCTTCTGACTTCTTAAAAGCCTCGTCCAACCGGGTGTGGTAATTGTGAAGGGTATTAATGGCAGACTTGCGGGCCAACCGTAACTCTTGGCTATCAGAAACTTCGACATCGTCAAGCAAAAACATCTTTTGTAGAACTAATTCAGACAGTCGATGATGAAGGTCACTTCTAGCATCCTTTTCTTCGGGAGGAGATTTTATGAACTCATTAATATGAGGGCCGAGCTCTTTTTCAGTTGCCTCGAGCACTTCATTAATCTTCTCCTGAGGTGTCTTGGGAGTTGGAGGTGGTGGCGTACCAGCTGGAGTGCTACCACTAGGAGTGGCCTTCTTCTTCTTCTTCTTTTTATTCTTGGACTTCGGAGCGTCGTTGTCAGTACTGAGAAGCGCTAAGACCCTATCACCGGTCATAATACCAAGATCAACGAGGTGTGTATCGTTATCGACGAGGCGCCTCCGTACTGGGGTGACTTGATATAAAAGAATAGAATCCAGATCATCGCATTTAAGAATCTCACCAATTTTGGCTCTTAGAAATCCAACTGTGACACCCTTTTTGGATCCATTTGAGTCTGCCGGTTCGAATGCCACTGAATACATGGACTTCTCATACTGGACTATCACATCGCGAGGAAGTTTGGCTCCATCTGCATCATCATCGCCTAAACCAAGAAAGGACGTGAATTTTTTGAACATGTTTGGATTCTGGACTTAAGTTGACGGTCGGCTTTGCGCTGGGCTCACTAAAGTGGTCTCTCTCACCGCACATGTCTATGAGACTTAAGTCTTTTTTGACAATCTGAATATTGCAGCCGCGTGAGCTTGTTTCCCCCTGAGTAGATCACGCACTCTGGGACCTGTCATCTGCTCAGATAAGAGGATTCCATTAGAACATATCTAGATGTAATTGCGTTGCAGATGAAGATAAGTTAGGTGATTAGAATAGGAAGAGTTCATTAGATTATGTATTTTCAGAAGTTTATTATATATCTTCCAGATCATCTTCATCGTCATCAATACCTATATGTTCGAGATAATGCGCTTCTTTACGTCCTCGTTCAAGATCAAGGAGGAAATAGAATATACTGGCTGCCAGTAGCATCATCACATACAAAAAGTAAAACGTGTAGCGGATATTATGGGTCTTGTCGGTGATGAGGCCCGTAATAGCAGGACCAATGATTGATGACCCTTTATCAGTTACAGAAAAAAGTGAGAAAAATGTAGTTTCTTTACCTTTAGGAATAAGAAGCGAAAATACACTACGACATGTAGCGTTAAGGCCACCCAGCGCAAACCCATACCAAGCTGCTAATATATACATCTCCCAAGGGTGACGGAGACCAATTGTTTTCGAAAAGAACCCAATAATTCCATAAAGTGGAATCACCGATGCAATTAGAATTACAAATACAATTGCATTAATGGGATTTCCGCTCGCACCTTTAAGTTTGGGCGCCATTGTAGCACCAAACATGCCGGAAAAGACAGTCAGAACCCCAATCACGGCAAGAGAAGGCGCCGACATTTGTAATTCCGCCCGGGCAAATAACACTGCTGCCGAGTTGATAGTGGTGGCCGCATCGGATACTACAAACCATCCAAACAAAAATATAGCCACATCTCTCATTTGTCGGGCCTCTTTAAATGTAGCAAACAGAGTCTGCCATCCATAGGTGATATAGTTGTACATAGAAAAGATATGATGAATAGCGGTATCATAATAGCTGTTTAGCCTGCTGTCTTCCGGGATGCGAATGCCAGGGATATGGATGCTAGTACTGCTTCGCCGATGTCGTAGATGAGGTCCTGGAGGGGATTCTAGGTACAAGGCCACGGGGATTTGGAATATCAGCCACCATATCCCTACCAAAAAGATTGCCAATTGTATAGGGAATGTATTTCTGGAATTATCGCTTGAATGTTCGCTTTTGGCTTTAGCGGTTAGCGTTAGAATTAGGAACATGGTTCCAACTTGGACAATCAATGCTGCGAAATATCCGATAGCTACACCTCTTCCACTGATCTGGTTGGATAAGTTGGCTCTTTCTTTGTTAAGAGATGGAGAACTGTCATCAGATATAGATGCTAATGGGGTTGTCTCGGAATCGTCATAAATAGGGGTTGGCTGATCGGCTGTAATAGCAGGGCCGGCATCGGTGTCTACAGTCTTATTAGCATTCCTCATTGATAACATTTCATTGACGAGAACAGGTAAAAAGGCATTGCCGCACACAGAAACCGCACCAAATGCCGAATTAGACAATATAGCCAATAAAGCTGCTACATAGTAATGCTTGGGCGTCACTACAAGAAACCCGCAAGTAACTATAGCGCCCACAATTGCAAATCCTATGAGCAGCTTTTTCCGAAAATTCCCCCTATCGGCCGCTCCACTCATTGAAATGACGACCATCGTCTGTAGTAGAACAGACATTGAAAATGTATACAGAGCCAGACTCGATGTATCAATATATACACCGAAGAACGGCACCACACATTGATGTGGGCCACCAGTGCCACCACCCCCGGTTCCAGGCGGAAGCGACGGACCAGGGCCGTTTCCTCCGCCGTCGCCAGGTGGAATCTCCATACAGGGTGTCAAATGGTCCTGTACCCATACACCGTTCTCTCTAGCAAACTGTTCCAGTAGAATTGGAACATACGTGCCTACTGCGGACACGATGAAGGGCTCACAAGCCCACGAATAGCTGAACCAGCCAATCAATGCTTTAGAAGACATTGGTTAGGTTAGGTGGAGTTGTATAAAGAGCGAACAATATAACGTAGCCTAATAGTAGTCAGATAAATATAAGGTGACAGGAGGGGGGTCTATACCTCTCGTATTGCTAACAAAACGCCACGCGATTTCAACAAAGTCTAAGCTCGAATGATGTACGTGAATGTTGGGGTAAGCAGTGACTTTCACCTTACTCGCATGGCACGTGCTTTTAATTGAATGTTATAAATCGTGGCCGAGAACTAAAAAATGTTTCCTGTTCCTGGAGAGTTTCGGGCATGTTCGTAGACATCTGTTTTACTTATGTGTTTGATTAGGGCCAGGTTTTTAAGGGATCCAATGGGCAGCAGGGTTGCTACCATGTTAGGCTATTTTCCGGGGTGATGCAGGGAGTAATTGAGAGACGATTTCCCGAACTGGGCAGATGTAGTTTTAATTTCTATTTCTCTCGATGGTCCGGTGAATATAGGAATATATATTTATGTCTGTATACAGGAGCGAAACAAATAAGCAAGCAAAACGGGTGACAAGCGAGACAAATGTGTGAAACGAGTACAAGGTGAGGATCAGTTTGAAATATATCTCTAACAATTCGGCCATGTCTCTGATAACTCAGCACAATTGATCGTAAGTTTATACAGGGTCTGTAAACTCCACTGGCCTGGCCATATGATGATAATTCTACACGTAAACGCAACTTGACCTGGTAGTACCGACACTTGGCAGTGCAATAGCGGACACAGCACTGCGGATCGAAGTCCTCGTGCTCCTTGTGCTCCTACTACAGCACACAGATTGCAGGTTCTTTACAATGATTACGACCTCAGCCCAATCTATATGACCATCGGATACCAATTCATTCCTAATGACCCTGACAGACCGACTACAAATATAACCACCAATGTACGCTGAGGCTCCCAAGCCCCACTATAGACGGCCATTCAACCGAGAATCCACCTCCTTCAACCCATCTATCTATCTAGCCTCCCCAGCCTTTTACCGAGGTGTTAGTGAATACAGGGAGTGCAGATTACCGACTAAGCACCATAAAAAATTCCCCACAAGTAAGCCCGAAAGATTGATCCGAATATTCTCCACTGTCAGTTAGCAAAGAATGACATAGCCAGGAACAACCGTGACAAAAAAAAAAAACCGAAAATAGCACGCCGACTCACAAACTCACAAAATTTTAATCACTACAACGTTATTAAAGCAGACTGATTTACTGATCTAGATAGACGACGTGCCCAAGTGAACTGTTGGCCCCATATTTGCATATTTGTCTTAGCCGTCACAGACTGTCACTTTATTTTATATCCACAATCCATCATGGATCAAATCAACCAGATCCTCACTGATCCAAAATATCATGACTTACTAGCCATCGTCAAGGGAACCCGTAATGGTATGTTAACCACCCAGTCTCTTTAGAACTTTAAAAACAAATGCTATGCCCGATCATCCTACTAACTAGCTCCTCGTCAGGTATCGTATATGGTGCTCGCCTCAGATTCTGTCATGCTCTTGTAATGTCAGCACTCTTCCGTAAAGGGCCCCTTCGTTCCAGATTACGAGGCATCCTCAGATCTACGTACCAGCATGCAAAAGCATTAGGATCATTCGTGTTTATCTATAAATCGATTCTATACATCCTCAAGTTGTTACGAGAATCGTCATCTTCTTCATCCTCCAGTAGCTCCAAAACCACAATACTAAATCAGATCAAATCACAGTCAAACCCAATGGATGCGTTCTGGGCTGGCCTCGTAGGAGGGTATGTTGTATTTGGTAGAAACAGCCCGTCCGCTGCCGGTAGCTCTATTGCTCAACAGATGGTCCTCTATGTCTTTTCCCGAGTCATTCTAGGAGGGGCCAAATATCTTACTGAAAACTATTTATTGATTCCCAGATCCAATTCTGTGTCTCTGACCAACACCAGTTGGACAGTTATTGCTAGTCTTTCCTGGGCCATTGTTATGTACTTATTCAGAGCCGATCCGTCTACTTTGCAACACTCCATGCTTCACAGTATGAGGTATCTATATATTGATTCTGAAACATGGACTGGCATGTCTGACTTTTTCTAAACGGGTTTAAGGCTTTATAATAATAATTTTTTTTATTTTATTCTGGTTGTAATAGAGCTATCCTTTTTTCCTTTCTCCCATTTATTCTGCGTCCGGAACTGGGCTCTGCCAGGACCCGTTGCTCGCTTCGCTAGATATACTCATACTCACGAGCGAGTTTTTGTACCCTCTGCATTGCCAGCTTCATCTTACCGAAGCTTTTTTTTCTATCGCTACACTGTCTTTGATACTCTTCCTACGGAGATTAAATAAACTTCAAAATCTGGGCATTGTCATTTCTAATTACTTTCCTTTGTATGCTGCTTTGACTCTTTTCAAATGCCAAGCTGTTTACTCAGCCAGGAGATGACCGTTACCATTTATACAGACCAACGACGATATTCATTTGACTCCTTTTCGCATGTTCCTCCCAATTCTTGGGACCCTAGAAGATGTCAATATCATTGTAGTTCTTTTCAGCTTCAGCTAACTGTTGTATCCAATATTTAACACACTTGCTTCTTTCATGTTCACCCTGACAGAAGGTACAATGGGCTTCATTTTCACAGCGTTAAGCAATATGTCCATTACGTCCGCACCTGTAGCACTTACCTTGTGCCTTGTATATAGCTCGACAAACAAAGACTGACTTTGGTGTTTTGGTTGTATTGGTCACCATTTGAAATCTGTATTCTTCTCTCTTGTATTGACTGCCATCTTTCTTACTTACAATATGTAACAATTCTAAAGCAGACGATGAATTCTTTCGATCAGAATTTAAAAGAGCAACTTTGTTTGTCCAACATATTGCAGTTTCTAGAGCATTGCTACGAAAACGTTGTTGAGTAAAAGTTTAGGGCTCATCTCAAGACATGTAGAGCACTAATATCTTGCTTTCTGTTGGTACTGGGCACGTCGACAGCATTTATGTCACCTTTTTCGTTCAGTTGCTTTGCTCTGCTAAAGTAGTACAAATCCATTTCCATACGGATTATAGATCCATGGGGTATCTCAAATATGAGATCTGTCACTATTGACAAAGGAATACAGCTCAGCAAGAAGTTTCAGATCATAATAGACGCTTTTTTTAACTCATCTCCCAAGAGAAGAATATCGAGGGTTGCCCACGTTCAGCTAGAAATGGGATATCATAAGCGCTCTTAGCCTCTTAATGATAATGGAGTTCTGAAGTCTGTAGACATGTGCAGTTATCTCAATTGCGAGTTCATTTAAATCATCTTGAAGTTCCTTCAAATTCTTTTGTGTAAACGTTGGGCAAACTTTGGGGTATCATCAAATACGTCAAAGAGGCGCTGATTGAGTTGGCATTAGCCCAGCCTTCCTCTTACGTTCTATTACTTTTCCCAAGTAGTACAATCCAATTTGTCGAGAAAGATATATCCATGAGGCGGTTTACAGACGAATCCTGAACCACCTTACAATAGGAATACAACTGAGCCAAGTAGTTTCCAAGAGTAATGAACGTCCTTTCTACGTCCTCTTCCAAAAATAGATTGTGCAGGATTAACACCTCTTATTCATCTCCAGGAAGAGATGGACGTTCACTGCGAGCTTAACTCTTAAAGTCAATATGGCTCTGAAGCCTGCATAGTTATGTTGACTTATCACAGTTTTGATATCATCAAGTCATCTCGAGCTTTTCAATTGAGATATTTGTCTTTGTGCCTGACACCTTATTCTCTCTGTGAGTTTATATGTACCGGACTAGAAGTCTATTTCTATATTTGTATATATTGTGCTGGTTTCTTCACCTGTGTAATATATGAGTGAGGAATCTAAACCCAGCAATATGTTTCCATGACATTGGTGTCTTACCTTAAGTTCAAGTTCCTCCCTAACATCGTATCATTAGACATTGCTTATCTTTAGGTCGGGAACTGCATATGCATGCGATGTTCGTCGCGGACCTAGGACTTTGAGAAGTCAATTAATTTCAGGGGTAAAATATGTCAAGGGTTAAACCAGCTAAGAATTCCCGCTTAGGATGTATATCATGTAAGAGGTTGAAGATAAAGGCAAGTGAAGAGTGCCCTTTTCGGTTCGCCGGCAAGTTCTGTCACTAACAACCCCAGTGCGATGAAACAAAACCATCATGCGAGTATTGTACTTCTACTAATCGAGTCTGTCAATATACGGAGATACCTCCAATAAGGCGGAAGAGAACTTCAGGAGCAACATCATCCTACCGGAGCCCAGAAGAACCTGTGGTCGAAAAAGAGAAAGATACTGGAGGTAGCTCTTCGCGTGTGGTCGAGCAACATATTGGAGGTAGCCCTCCATCACATCCGTCAGACCCTGACCAGCATGAAGAGAATCCGGAAGTCACTGTGTCATCTGATATTAGCTATTATAACGTCAGTGCATTGGCGATAGATGGAGATTATAGTAGAGGTATGCAACAGATGCCAAGTTCGGCTCTTAATACTGGTTTAAGCGTCATTTCGCCATTATCGTCGCGAGAGCGGTATTATTTAGAATTTTTTGTCCAGGTTGGCTCTACCGTCTGCTCGATAGGAGATCGGGCAATTGAAAATATGTGGAAGTCAAATGGTATTCAGGCGGCGCTGGAATCGACCTTGATATTAAACTCCATCTGTGCATTTTCATCTAATTTACTAGAGAAACGACAGGTTTTTGATTCCATAACTGCAAAGAATGAAGCTAATATTGTATCGACACAATCCATGTCAAGATTGTATAAATATCCTGGAACATTGTATTTACACAATGCAATTGCTTTACTAAGAGACAAAATAGCTCAAGATAGACGTATTCATAACCCTTTAGAACTTATCCTGGCATCTTTTCTAGTTGGAGCCTGCTCGTTGACAGAGCCGGATCTAGTGCCAGTTATATCCCGCAATGGAGGAGCAGACTTATTCGGTATCACACAAGGTAGCCATGAACTAATAAAAACATATTATTGGGACATTGAAAAAACGTTTGCGAGAGTTCTTGCTCTTCGTGATTACCACCATCTCTTTAATGAACATGTTGTTAACTGGGAACCTGTCTCTTTTGGGTTTATATCCCACCTTCAATTGAAACTGTCGGAGATGTGCCATCTTTTGGACCCGGAAGAGCCAGTTATTTACTTTGAAGTTCTAGAACAATTAGACCAATTATTCTCTTTTGCCTACAATGTAAAGAACATGTACCCACTGATGGCCGCTTTCTATGGATTTCCAAACAGATATAGAAGGTTGGTCCGACAGAGTCGTCCTTTTTCCCTCATCATTGTAGCGTTTTTATGTGCTTTTTACAGGAGAACGATCCTTCGAGTAAGATTCCGGCAAGACGTATGGGATAGATATCTCGAGGATATTGTTGACCAGTTAACAGCTGGCTATCGTCGACTGGCTAGTGATGCTATGCAAATGCGCCAGGGCCGTTTATTTGTTAACGACTGGGCCAAGTTCGATAGTATCTCACTGTCGTAGAAGCCTGTTCTCTGAATTATGGCAAGCAAACACCAGGAGGTTTAATAAACAAATGGAACTTCCTTTTCAATTAATGACATATATAAGTATATATATAGAAAAGAAGTGTTTATATACAAAAGAATCTTCAATGATCAGTTGAAAACTGATATAAAAAAAATTGGTTATCTCACATCCTTCAGGTAACCGAAAAAAAAAATATTTATAAAAATCTTAAAAGCAAATAATAAGAAGTCATCTTCTGTTCTTATTTTTTTCGCTTTCTTTCGAGAAAATCCCACAAATAATATTCTCAACTCTCGTGTCTTCTCCTTTCAAAAAAAAATATACACCAATATTTCCAATTTTTTTTTATTTCCGCATCATCGAAATAGAAAGCAAAAAAAAAAAACTATAAGAAAAAAAAACAAAAAAACAAAAAAACAAAACCAAAACTTTTTTAAAAAATATTAATATTCAAATCAAAAATCAAAATTAGCCAAGCCAAACTTCCTAAGAGCCATGGATGATGACGTCTCGTTTATTAGTTGCTAAGACCCTCATTAGATGGGCTAGCAGTGGTAGATCCACCTTTTCCTTTAGGGATAAACGGTACAGCAGCTGCGGCATTGAATTTAGGGGCCTGTTCTTCGTCAACAAGTGCACCAGAAAAACTGATATTGAGTTCTTCTTGTCCACCGGGAAGTCTATCAGCTACCGGCAACACCCAAGTCTCCCAGCCAATTCTGGGTCCGATTCTATCTCCAATAACTTGGGCAGAAGGAGCCCATCTACAGGCCTCCAAAAACAAATTAAAGTCTCCATTAGTTAATGACTTGACTCTATTGAAAGCCGCCAATACCGACAGTGGTACTAGACCCATAGAGTTCATTTGTCGACGAAGATAAATATCCTTACATAGGTTCTCGACACTAAGGTAGTACTCGATTTGGGCAATGATGAGACCCAGCGTGACGTCGTATTGAGGGGCAGGGGCATGGCTGGGAAAAACTTGTTGACCATACATATAGTCGGGTTGAACAAAGTAAGTTTTATTAAAATGCGATTGACGGCGGCCATTAGGGTTGAAGGCAGGTTGGAAATTACGGATGTTGTTGTGATGGGGGTTGGAATGCTGTTGATGTTGTTGCGGTGGTGGCGGTGGCGCTTGCTGTGGTTGTTGCTGTTGGTGGTGGTGATGGCCATTGTAAACACCGCCATTAGGGACTTGTTTTGGGCCATTGGAAGGAACAGGGGAAGTACCCTTTTTAGGAAATGAGTTCGTTTGTTTGTCAGCAGATCCATTCCTTCTCTGTGGTTGTGATTTTTTAGTGGTACTGGAGGGGTTGGATCCAGCAGCCACGGTGGCAGTATTAACATTAGAGGTCGAGGGAGAAGAAGCGCTACTATTACCTCGAGAAGAGGTATCTGAGGTAGGAGTTGTAGAAGAAGCAATAACAGAAGAGGCAGCAGCAGCAGCAGAAGCAGAATCAGAAGCAGAAGCAGAAATCGGACTAGGAGTAGGAACGGGATTCACTTTATCACTAGAGGAAGAACCATTCACACCACCATCATGACTATGATGGTGGTGTTGGTTATGGTGATTGTGTGATTGATGATGCTGTTGATGGCCATGAGAATTTCCGCTGTTATTGCTGTTTCCGTGGCTGGCATTATGAGGCTTGGAACGGGACTTGTTAGCCTTTGGCTTGTTTTGTCCTGGAGAAAGGGGCGCCGAGTTCAATACTGGAGTATATGGAACCCATTTTTCTTTGCCACCAGTTGAACGATTGGCTTTAGTAGAAATAGCGGCGGCACCTGCAGTGGAAAAAGTAGCACCAGTAGCAGTTGACGAGGTAGAGGAAGCAGAAGACGTGGAGCTGACGGGAGTAGACGATTCGTCTGGTTTGGGCCAATTCGTTGGATCAAGAGGTTTGCCTTGTTTGGTGGCGGTACTAGGGGCTGAAGTAGTAGTAGAACCATTTAGATCACCATTAGCAATATGGGCATGATCGTTGGAATAACTGGCGCTAGTAGTAGAATCAACAGCTTCATCAGCTACGCCTTCGTCAAACTGTATACTTTGAGGAGCAGTATGAGTTTGTCGTAGCTTCCAGACATTTACACTAGGGACGGGAGCAGGGGTTAAGCTGGCTTTCTTGGCTTTTTCAATCGCAGCGGCAGAAGCGGCGGCAGCAGATGAGGCAGTGGTGGCAGCAGAGGTGGCGACAGAAGGAGAACTGTCAGCTGGAATAGGTTCACCCTTTTCCAGTTCGTTGTCCTTCTCATTCTCCTTGACCTTGACGTCGTCACTGGCAACGTCTTTTTTTTCGGCATTTTTCGATTTCTTGTCGGACTTGTCTTTGCCTCCCTCTTTGAGACTCTTTACAGACTTTACAGGGGATGGAGACGTGGACGATCTGGCCGACCCAGCATTGCTACTACCAGCCGAAGGACTGGTGGCTGTGGCGGTAGACCCAGTGGCACTAGCTGAAGATGATCCAGCAGCTCTGGCGTACGATACTGGACCTGATGCAGACATTTTCGTTTTCTACTGATTTGTTAGTTATTCGGCTCTCTTATTCTTCGTCTTCTTCTTCTTCCTCTTCTTCTTCTTCCTCTGCCTTGTCGTACTCACAATCAACAATAAAAAATAATAATAATTTACAATGCAAATCTGACAGTCTCTCTTCTTCTCTGGACCAGGGCAAATCTATTGTACTTGATCTGGAATGTTGTGCGTCAAAGAAACGAATAATCCTTACTCAAGTTAATAATGTCAATGTCAATCTCTCGAATCTTAAAAACAAACAACACACCTCTCTCGACGTTTTCCTTGATTCAAGTACTGGAAATCTCGCTATTTCTTTATTTGGGGTGGAATGAATGATAGCACTGTTCACAAGCCAATTTCAAATCACAAACAAAACCTGGCAAATAATTTCTCACTGAATACGTGAAGTTTGATACTTTAGTCGCAATTCGGCTGGCTTTCTGATCAAAAAGTATATCTTTCTTGGTTTCTTGTCTTTTTTTTAACTCCTCTGTCGTTCTCCTTGAAAAGAATTCTTCGATCGCGGAATTGTACAAGCCAAAAAAAAAAAGTTGCGGGTTCTCTCAAGATGGGTTTCTGTCAAGTGGTGTTTTCTTTTACTGTTTGCTAGAAGTGTGTAGTGTGAGCAGTGTGAAAAATCACTGACCGAGTTTTTTCTGCTAGAAAAAAAAACTGCAAATTAAATAGAGCCTGAGTGAGTGGGTTTCCTCCCAGTCGGCAAGGGCTAGGGTTTCCCCGGGATCCGAAGGGCCCAGGGGGTTCGGGGGGGTGGTGGTTGTGGTTGTGCCTCCGGCGGCCGGGCTCTGCCCGGACCCGTTGGCTCCGCTTCGCGGAGGACGATGAGGTTGATGGTAAAGAAGGTAATCGTAATGGTGGGGTATTCGCGGAGCGGGGTGCAAAGCTAGCAGTCGTGACAGTGCTTCGGGGACAGGCCACTCGTAGCCGACTGTCAAACCAAGCTCGGCGCCGCATGAAGATAGCGAGCGTAGCGGATCGCTAGCTCCGGACGGTAGAGACCTGGGTTAGAACAGACGGAGGCCCTAGCCGGATAACCAGCGAGTGTTTCCCATAATCGGTCTTTTCCGGTTTCTAGTCAGACCCCATTGCGGCACCTGCCCACCTCTTCTTGATACATTTGCTATGTCAATTACAAATCTCACAGCTATTGAACCTTAACAATGAAAGACCGACTTGTGAATGAGCAAATGGTTCTGCCGTTCGATATGTCTGTCATCTTTGCATCGTCCTGCACCTCGCTTGGCAAACTCAGTCAGTCCTATCGCTGGTCCTGGACATACCTCATCTACAAAGAGCCTTGCGATAACAAACGAGCTAGTTTATTACAACCGTTTGTATCGTTGTTGTAGTCTGGGCCATACTCAGCAGGTCCAGATACTCACATAGCCTCCCTCGGCTGCTCACCACCACAACTGCTCTCTTTCTTACTTGCTGTAGGGTCGCAGCATATATCACCATTAAGGTTTAATACTGCTCTGACAGCTATAAAAATAGCTCGAATCTAAGACTAGCAACCAGGACTAGACTTGTGGCTTAGACTGGGAAAAAATGGCCATGGCTTATCTGAAGGTCTGTGAGATCAGAGTTCTCATGCGAACGACTGCGAAGCTATTACGGCTCCGCAGGGTCATTGCGTCAGTAAGAAACAGCCAGAGAATACTGTAAAAAAACATGAAATAACAAAAGCCTTAGACACCTCCCAATAATAAAACGTTTATACAACTAATTCATTTACCATCCACTACCCTCCCGATTCTGTGTCTGTTTCTAATACCTCCATTTCCTGATCACCGCGCTCATCCCCCCCCCCATCCTTTTTACCCCTGAGCTTTCCACTCTGGTCAGGCCCTGCTAAGCCGTGTAGAAAATTTCAAATTTCTGTGGGTTAGGGCCTGCTAGATAAATCGCATTACAGTGGGAACTTTAAGTGATCTCCTTTCGAATCATTCGTTCCTTGTATAGCCTTCAAGTGACGTTTGAAGAACCAGAAACCTAGTCTTTTCATGAAGTCGTCATTTCAGTTACTGGCTACTCGGAGGGTTGTCCGGTCGTCTCCCGAGATTGCTCCTATTATCCCTCCTTTAAAACTTTATAAGCATATCCTAAGAGCACATCGTCAGCTGCCTCCAGATATTCGAGTGCTTGGTGATGAATATGTCAAGTCCGAGTTTAAACTTCACAAAACTCTAGATAATCCCGCCCAGATTATAGGATTTCTGACCAGCTGGCAACACTATTTTGAGTGTTTGGAAGGTAACAAGTGGAAGCATCAAAAGCTTGATATGGACAAGGTTTCCCGTCTGGATGACCAGCAAGTTATACAGGTATGTTTTTTTTTTGAGAGAGAGGTGGGCGAAAGATGATCGGAAGACAAAGGTCGTCGTCGTATACCCACTCTGTTAGACGAACTGTGAACGTCGCCTTGAAACAAGATAGTTATAACTGCAAATTGAATACTAACAATGTTTCAGTTATATGAATTGATGCAAGCTGCGAAAGCACAAGAATCCGAGTATGGAGACATTCTAGTCAAGAATCCAACCAGTGCATCAGTATAAGAAACTGCTAATGATATGTATATAAGACGACCCAATAAATGTATATAGTGAATAGAAGTAGTAGTAGTAGTAGTAGTAGTAGGAGTAGTAGTGAATAGAAGTAGTAGTAGTCGTAGTAGTAGTAGTAGTAGTAGTAGTAGTAGTAGTAGTTGTAGTTGTGGTGACGGAGACGGAGAAAGCCGTAACGGAAATGGCAGACAGATAGTAGTGAGCGACGTTCCGGCAGAGACGGTATTGGAAGATACTCAGATGGAAGTCTCTTTACGGTGCAATGATAATGCGACGCCCTACGAGCCGGCCACGTCCAACGACCAACCAGACCCTGGCTGCCAAATCACTCCAACGGCCTTCCCCCACATTACAAATTTACTGGAGAAATCGGGGGCTCATCGGCGCTGGGATGCACAAGACCAGAGAACTAAGATCGGGGTAAAGCGGGCAGATTGGCGAACACTAAACTCTTTTCTCATCCAAAGAGCCAGCTTTTTTTTTTCAATAAATCACCTCCCATTGAGTCGATCAACGCAACATATCCTCTGGACCAATTCTGGCACCCCCCAGACCGGGCAATACCCGACGACGAGCAGGCTCACACAAATGTGTCATTGGCTGGATAAATTAACCGCACAGCCGTGCCGCTATTCTGCATGGCCCCGGGGGTGAAATATGCACACAGTCTGGTCACTTTCCTCCCCCACGTCTGTCCCCGGAAAAAATATCCTCCTACGGAGTGGGGGCTATATAAAGGAATGAAATGCCCGATCTAGGCAGTTCGATTTGTACAATTTTACGCCATTATTTTTAATTCACTTGGAGAAAAAAATAAACCCCCCCTAAAAATGACTTCCACTCATCATAACACCGCTGCCTCTATTACTTCTTTCAAGACCGTCGACGGTAAGGAAACTATCTTGAAGCTCGATAACCTCGAAAACTATAAGAGGCCAGAATACTCTTTCTTGGGTGCTTCAATTGGTAGATACGCCAACCGTATTTACGGTGGTGAGATCGAGGTTTTGGGTAAGAAATACCCTCTTGAAATCAATAACCCTCCCGCCGCTGCCACTCTTCATGGTGGTGCCCAAGGCTGGGACAAGGCCGATTGGGAGGGCCCTGCTACTTCGACTGTGACTGAAGGTGGCATTGAAAAAACCAAGACCGTTTACTCGCTTGTTTCTCCTCATCTTGACCAAGGTTTCCCTGGTAAGGTCAATGCCAAGACCATCTATACCAGCTATGTTAAGGATGGAAAGGCTTACTTAGAAGTGGAATATGAGGCTGAATTGGCCGACGATACTCCTGTAGATGAAACGGTTATTTCCTTGACCAATCACAACTTCTTCAATCCTTCATTAAACGAGTCTTACGAGGGTAGTGAGATCAAGGTATTCTCAAACCAATATCTCGTTCATGATGCGAAGACTTTTGCTCCTACTGGTGCCGTTGATGACTTCCCTCTGATTCCTAAGGACTTGCCCTTCATTACTCTTACTAAAGAGGGTCCCTCTATTGATCACTGTTTTGTTGTTCAACCTCAGCAAGAGTTTACCAGACTTGATACTCGTGATAAGACTCCAATCGTCCACGTCCACCTTTTCAACGCTACCACCAAGATCAATATCCAAGTTCTTTCCACTGAACCTGTTTTCCAAGTCTACACTGGTGACTACATGAATATTCCTGTCTGGCCCGGTGAGTCTAGAGCTTTTCCCAAGAGATCCGGTATTGCTTGTGAACCCGCCAGATTCACCAATGCTGCCAACCGCGCGGAGTGGAGACCTTGGGTTACTCTTAAGAAGGGTGACAAGTACGGATCCAAGACTGTTTATGTTAACTGGGTCGGTGAAAAGGACGCTTAGATAGATTAATGTAATATACCGTCAAAAGTTATCTAGTTATTGTTATAAACTTTGTATCTGGGCTCGGTCCGATATAGAATGGGGTAGTGTCTCGGCCGAGCAGACGGCTGAAAAATGTGAAATATTATATAATCGAGGTGAGTATCACTGTTTAACGCGTATTCTATGCGGTCAGGGTCTCTCCCCCAGTTATTTAATCGTGTACCAGTGTAAAAACTTTATTCTCGAACAACCAGTCCAAGTATAATGTGCTTATGATTAGCGACCTTAGAAGATGTCACTGGTAATCCAAGTAAGTAGAATCAGCGAACAGGAACTGATTTCGTTTGCAAAAAACTAACCTCTAATTTTTTTAGCCTGAATATGAAGTTGGTCAAGACCAGGCTTCGGTGAAGGTTGTTCCTTTCAAATCCATACATCGTGATAGGTTCTCACTGTCGATTCTTCCAAGAGATAGTATGTGGGAAAATGCTTCGACGAATGCTATGTCTACGCATCCATTTCGCCAGTTTATTATTCCCCCTGGATCGGCGGTTCCGTTTACTGGCGACCTGACTTTTGCAAAGGTCTATGAGGAGAATAAAAGATCTTCCTCTTCGTCTTCGTCTGCTACTACTACGACCACCGTCACCCACTTGGCGGCTGTGCAACATGTATGTGGAGATTCTTGGGGTCTTTATAAGTTAGACAAAGGCACAAGAATGAGAGATATTCGCGCCATTACCGACGCGAAGCGGGAGCCATCGGATGACAACTCTAATAGTGCATACCAACCGCTCAGTACCGTGAATCCATCAGATCCACAATGGAGTCTGTCCGATCTTCTTACAACTCCATCATGGCACGACTTTCCTGAAAATCATCTTGATGCTATTATGAAAATCGACATGTCTATTCCGAATCCAGACATGAAGAAATCACTTGCATCATTAGCTACTGACAGAGTTGATCCTCTATTGTTTTTAAATGAGAAATACTATGAGATTCTATACAGCACCAAGATCCCGGTGGTGTATTTCGCCAAGTCTACATTGTCTAGAATTCGATCACTATGCAGAGAGCCTGCTAACGATAGATTGATAGTTGATATTCTAACTCAAAGAGTGGTTCAGATTAGTCAGTTAGACGAGAAATACGAACTCACAACCACCGCTGGTCAGCTCAAGTATCCAGATAGTAGTGAGTTTGCGTACTACGAGAAATGGCTTGCAAGTGTCAAAAAAGAAGCTTCTTCTAATACAGATATGGTTCAAGATCAGATCTCGTGTTTAAAGATACGGGAAATCCAACTCCAGGTGATTCTTCTTTTAGAAATATTGGCCCATAATGGCGAAAGTCTTCTGGAAAAAGCTGCTCCTTTGACCGATACTTCAAGTTCGGTGGCTAACTGTCTGTCTCCTGCCCCAGTTGTGGCCCCTGCTCCGCCTCCCGTGGTACTCACTGCCCCTCCTTTAACAATGCTCCCTGGTCTCCAACGTAAAAGTGTAGTCAGAAAGAAGAAAAAACCGACCTTGAAAAAGAACAATTCCACAATGATAGACCCATCTGATACTACTTCTATTACTGACATCCCCACATCTCTCTCGCCAGATATATCTGTCGATATCCTATTCGACCGTCTATGCATTAGTGAAGCACTCACCACTCAACCTGTAGAATCCCATCAACTAGATCGAGCTCCTAAGCCGGACAAGGTTCAAGAATTCTGCTTACAGATCATTCTTCCGTTTTTCGCTTCCCGGTTACCAGAAAAGACAAAACAAATGCTGAAAAAGGCGAGAGGACTGAGTACGAAATCATCCAAAAAGTCTAAACGACCTTCTTTAAAGCAGTCTGCTACCAGCGTCCCTGCCGACTCACCCTCACCAACAACAACAACATCATCATCATCAGCACTACCATCGCATCCTGCTTCTACGAGGCTCGCTCGGTCCATATCGTTTCCAAACTCCGAAACTAGGCACGGCTCTTTTGACTCAACAGATAACCCAAGCCTAGATCAAGAAAACATTGTGCCTTCAGTTGGTCCGTTTGACGCATTTAAATCCCATTCACAAAGAGGTGGCTTCCTTTCCACTAAAAATAATCAGCAAAAACGCCAGGTAGATATTACGTTTGCAATGAAAAAACAACAAACCGAATCCATAATTGCCAACGAGTTAGCATCGGCAATTAAAAACATTTCCAAGCCGAGCAGATTATCTGTTGCTGAAGAGCTCGCTATGTCAAAGCCAACTCTCTCGAGAAAGGCTATCAAAACTAATAGGCGGCATACCTATGTACCTACTTCCAAGCCATCTACATCAGTTCTCCAAGTGCCAGGGAATGGCATATTAGCCACTCCGGCCAAGAAACGTACTGTCAATCTCCCAGAGTATCAAACTCCATCCATTGACAAAATAATCGCTACGCCTCAGAAACGACAAAAGCTGTTCGATGATGATCAGCATATTATCTCGTCGTCCCCGTCAATTGTAGAATCAACGCCTTCTACCGCCAGGCGGAATCTGAACTTCGGTGCCATGTCTCCTACTAATGTCATGGCGAGCCCGTCCAAGCCTAACCGCCATCCTCAGCCTGTGAACCTATCTGGTCCGTATGATACTGACAATGACGAGGATCTGATGCATATTGATTAGCGTTACAATGGGAGTAAGCGTGGCTCTACCGCTGTCTGCAATTGGAGTCTTTGAGCTTTGCTCGACAAAGATCTGGCTGTGTATAATACATCCGTGGCATCTGTCGCGCTCAATCACCATAATCAACTGCCTGGTGAATACAATGCCTACCCACCATCCATTATATATTATTAATTGCATATGTACATTATATTACATTTTAATCTATAGACATTGTCATCTTTCAAATCCCGCTCTCCATACTCATCATCCAGCACATCACGTGCCTATACCGCATGGTGTTCCATATCCGTACCATTGTCAATTCACGAACCTCAATATACTCGCAATAGACATAAAACCAACGAACGACACGACCGAACAGGCTCTTAGTGGTGAATTCCATCTCAGCTTTGTGATTACCATTCAGTCTATACCTTATTTCTTGGTAGCCATTACTATAGGACCTTACATCTAAGAAACGGCTGGTCCGTATATATCAAACAGCATTACGGCTGCTGTTACCAAACAAAAGTCGAGGTCCACACAAGAATGAATTCACCTCTGAATCGATCGGAATCGTTTCTTTCGTGGAAATCGGGCCTTCAACAAGTGTACAAGACAAGTAAACTCTGGATCGTATTGGTCTGGACAGGTATCTCTGTCGGCGTACTGGCCGCCGGCATTGACATTGTATCTCAGTGGTTGGGTTCGCTAAAGACTGGTAGATGTTCTACGGCATTTTATTTAAATGAAGCATTTTGTTGTTGGGGCGGCAATACTGTGCTGGCCAGTACATGCGACCAATGGCTACCGTGGGCTCCAAGGAGTTATGCATTGAGATATTTGGTATATGCCTGCTCGACGGTGCTATTTGCAGTGGTCGCGAGCACGTTAGTCAGTGAATATGCAGTGACTGCTAGGCTCAGTGGTATTCCAGAGATCAAAATGATTGTAGATGGCGCCTCCAGGCCTGGCTTTCTGTCTGCTAGGACGTTGTTAATAAAGACATTGGGACTCAGTCTGATTGTGGGCGCTGGTCTCTGGGTAGGAAAGGAGGGACCATTGGTTCATGTCGCTTCGTGCTGCGCTAATATTGCATTGACTGCCTTATTTCCTGTTAATGGAAAGCATAATAAAGATCATGGCGACTATCAGCAACTATCAGAAGCAGATGGTTCTTCTTCGTCTGTCAACCGACGACCGATTACCGGCTTGCGAAGCGCCGGTGCGAAACGATTACGGGAAATTCTGCCGGCCGCTTCAGCAGCTGGAATCTCTGTGGCTTTTGGCGCTCCTATTGGAGGGGTTCTCTTCTCGCTTGAAGCCATATCCTCTTATTATTCCAACGACGCACGTATCCTATGGCATAGTTTCGTGTGCGCTATGGTGGCAGCAGTGTCTTTACAATATATGAATCCGTTTAGAACGGGCAAATTGGTGTTGTTTCAGGTTGTTTATGATAGAGTATGGCATAGATTTGAACTGCTGCCGTTTGCATTTATCGGTGTATTAGGTGGATTATATGGCGCCGCGGCTATAAAGTTGAACATGAAGTTTTCCATTTGGAGGAAAGAGTCGGCGTTCTTGTCTACTGTGCCTCCAGCTGTAGAGGTAGCAGCAGTTGCTTTGGTTACTGGAGTGATTTCGTATCCAGTTCTCTATATGAGGTTGCAATCATCTGTATTACTATCGTATTTATTCCAAGAGTGTTCAGCAGATATGCCTGGACATTTATGTGATGTCAATTACTGGTTCACAACGTTCCTTTCACTCGTATTTTCCTCGGCTTTTGGTCTTGTGCTAACTGCCTATACATTTGGAATCAATATCCCTGCCGGAACTATGATGCCTTCGATGGTTGTCGGCGCTCTAGGAGGAAGGTCTGTTGGGTTATTAATGCAGTCCTGGCAAGTCAAGAATCCCAATTTGTTTCTATTTAGTAGTTGTCCGCCTAATGATGGAAGTGGAGGCGTATGTATCACACCCGGTGTATATGCCGTTGTAGGGGCTGCTTCCGCGTTAACAGGCATTTCTCGGTTGACTGTTTCTTCAGTAGTCATTCTGTTCGAGCTCACCGGCGCTTTGACGTATGTATTACCAATCATGACTGGAGTGATGGTCTCTAAATGGGTTGCCCAAGCGTTTGAAAAAAAAGGTATTTATGAGGCATGGATTTATAACCACTGGAAATATCCACTGTTGGATAATAGTAGGAATGTACCTATTCCAGATGTTCCAGTATCGAATTATATGGTCGGATTAGACGAAGTTCCACTAATTGTTGTGGACCAAGAGCCGACAGTACAAAGTCTACGAGCCCTCGTTTCCGATACAGCCGACATCACCATCAACACCAGGGTACCCAAGAGCTTCCCTGGATTTCCGATTATTGACAATCTTCAAGAGCGCAATATTCTGGGACATATTATAAGAGAAGATTTAGAGTCAGCAATTGGACCGTTTGACGAGGCTAATGATGCCACTCGGTGTTACTTTGTTGACCCTGCCCCAGAACATCCTGGAGGGCTATTACCTACTGGCCTTGATCTACGGTCATTAGTGGACCGATTTCCGTCTAGACTATCTTATCGAGCACAAGTGTTATTGGCGGTGAAGATGTTTCAAGAGTTGGGTCTAACGTATCTATTATTGACGAATCGTGGTAGACTGTTTGGTGTCATCACGAAACGCAAGGTGTGGAATTTGCTTTCTGTTTCCGAGTATGAGATTCTATCCCGTCCAGGACGAAAGCCATTCAGTCCTACGTTACGCGCATCCGATAGTTCGCCTTACCATGGAGGCGAGGATAGTGGTCTATTGGACGGAGAAGCAAATCTTTCGATATAATTAAGCTATAGATTAATATTTGTTTTTTGCATTTTTTTACTGTACCGACTTTCAGACATGTGATAACTTTACGAATAGCTGGCTCGGGCTCTTCCCAGGCTTAAAGAACAAACTCTTAAAAAGTTTAATTAATACATAATATATAGCACAGCAGTGACGGCAAGTCTCTATATATCCCCATGTAGAATACTATGGGCAATCTCTTTTCCGTCAGATTCTTCGGAGATTCTCGTCGCCAAATCTTCACCAAGTTTAGATATAAGAGCTTGTTCGTCAATGACAGCCGAGTCTGACATGGGCGGTGCCTGTGACTTGAGACTACGGAGAGAGTCAATTACAGACTGGACAAGAAGTTTTCGGTCTTCTTCTTTCGAGATTCGGGGTAGTAAGCCTTGGAACCACGCCTTGACGTTGCCGAGAATCACGACCCGGACGATTTCCGGTCCAAGGGCCTTGATACCTACCACAGATCCATATAAAGCACCAGCCGGACGCGTCGTATCCATAAATCCCTTTAATAACGTCCTTGTAACACGTGGTTTGAGGGTATGATACGTATCACCATACGTATCACAAATGAGCTTGAGAAGAGACCCGGCATAATCCCGTACTTGATAGCTTGCTACTGTGATAGGCTTAGGACCACACTGTTTGGCAAGAAGAGGGGTTAAAATAGATGGCATAAGATGATGGATATAGGGTTCAATAAATATGGTTGGGTTGGAGAGAAGTGCGTGAACAATGTCAAGCATAGAAGACAGAGTTTCGAGATTGGTTTTAAGGTTCTGAGAGACCTTTTCCTGTACAAATTGTACAAAGTACGGCACAAGTTGATGTAAGCCAGGATCATTTCGTAAACTACTAAGAGCCGATGCTCGAAGATCAGACGGCGACGGGCCATTTGATTGAGCACCAGTAGTAGAAGTAGAATTGGAGGTTCCTAATACGGCAGCTACAACTCTATCAAAATATAATTGTAGTTCCTTTGAAATAACATGACGCACCAGCGGTTTCACGTCTACATCACTGGCCATAGCAGCCAGTGAATGGCCAGTTTGAGACCCTCTAATTTGAGCAGGCATGGCCTTTATTTCCGACATATGAGGGTTTTGAGGAATTGCAGGTTGTACGCCTTCAATTGCCAGCCAGTGGGCTGTGAATGAGACCTCTCTAGGCACTTTAGGGAGTGGTTGATTGATAATTTTCTCGAAATCGACTTCTTCGTCTTCATCAATGTAGTAGAGTGTTTGTCCGGGACCAACCATTGCTTCACGGTAAGCAAGAGGTCTGGCGGACTCGTATCCGTACAAAGGTTCAACATTGAGTACTCGTAAGGCATACCCAATATCCGACGTCGTGAGAGTTGTTCTTTTAGCATGTCTCATGAACTTGAGCGCTTGTTCGACGATTTCATGAATTCGATATTCGATATCCATTGCTAGCGTTTTAGCAACCTCATCTGGTAAATTGGCAATCCCGAGAATTTCCGCTACATCCTTCACAGTATCGGATGGAGACCATAAAGTGTGAGAGTATTTAATCGCCGACATGCTAGCGATGTGGAACTGTGGATGAATATATATTTGGTTGACTTTAGTATAAAACAGTGAAGTTGACCTACGTTTCGAGGTTGGGAGTAGTGGAGTGAGGCGCTCAACCGCCGTCTGGGGCTCAAACAGTAAACGTTTCTTCAAACCTGGGTAAGGATGTTGAAATTTATCCAGCGGTTTAATTGAAAGTACTTCACGAGCTTTAAATCTTCTGACCCTTAACAGGTAGTGTAGATACATCTTCTCAAATCACCAGCTTAGGATGTCGTTTTCAAAACTTTCAAAAGTGCCGTTATCGTCATGGACGAAACGTGTATCGACGGTTTCTATGCTGCCTAGCGGAGGAGCCTCTGCTAATAGTCCAACGGCAGCAGCAGCTCAACCATCGAACCACTATCTTCGGTCATTTTCATCATCGACTGTGAACCACGAACAAAACCAACAAACTAGATCAAGACAGCACGGCCGAAGTCAAAACAGAAGACCAAATCGTCATCGTCATAATAACGATGACAACGATAGCGGTCTTGATAGAAATACTAATAATGGCTATTCAGTCTACCCGATTCTGCCCGCAGATCATATTCGTAATGCATTTAATGAAGATTTGTTGGAATTCAGAGAAAAATGGACTCTCTCGAATCAAAGAACTGCTCGTGGTAGCGCCAGTCTTGTAGACACTCAGGATGCAATGGCTATGTATTCTCGACTAAAGGAGACTCCCGGAGTGCTAGCTAAATCCGATGTCGCAGCAGTGATTCAAGGTCTTCATTCTTCGGCCCGGATCACTGTTCGGGCCATGTCCAGAGTCATTTCGGGAAAACGAAAAGAAGCGGTGATCCAGCAGAACGACATTCTTGCTAATTATCTGGAAATTGTTGGCAATGATATCTTGACTGGTACCGTGACCACAAATGAATTTGGATTGATGCAGTTCTTCACTGCGTATGCTACATTAAACCGATCCAATAGAGGTCTCGAGTTATATGAAAGATTCTCCACTGCCACAGAAAGTAATCCCGCGCTCACTGAGCTTATAAAGAAGTCGGGTAAGGTTAAAGGAGCGGTGTTCCATCTTCTCATCTCAGCTGGCGTTCCTCTGGAGAAAATAGAGGCACTATATCACGAAACCCGTGAACAAGGAGTCAGCGACCTTAACATTGAGCATAACATGATTCGCGCTTATATTCTCTATGATCGAGTCACTGAAGCTCTGAAGCTGTACTCCAATGTTCTTAAATTGTACTTGGATGATAAAAAGTCCAACTACTATTTTGGCCGCATTCACGAATTCTTTGTTGGAGATTGTCCGGATCTCAACGTGGCCACGAATTTCTTCTACGAGGCTATTGAAGGTAAAGTGCCGTACTCTGTCGAATGCCATCCTTCAGCAGTTCACCGTCTTATGGAGTTCACTTGGAGAGAACATAAAGATATGGACGAGTTAATCAATATTTGGACGGCATTTTTGAGTAACGTTAGAAGCTATCGCGAACCTAATTATAACATTCTAAGTTACGCACTATTTCTCCATTTCTTTGAAAAATATCCCGTAGTTGAACCAGAAGCATATGAGAAATTAAAGGAAATCATCTCTAGCTATAACGAACTTCAGGGCCGCATGAGCACTATCTTCCTTAATACTCTGCTCACGCTTGCTGGCGGGAAATGGCAAGAGAACGAAGTCATCTTGGGCATCATTGAAAGCTTCGATGTTTATGGCCTACCCAAAAAGTTTGACTCGATCCGGGTAATTCTCAACTCGGTCCGTGGAATCGACATCGAGGTCGAGACTATCAAGGACTTCTGGACTCAGCGACTTTCATCTGTTGACGAGAACCCGATGGAGAAATATGATTTCTGGGCCCTTGCCAAAGCTTGTAATAGGTCTCCAGAAAGAGTCGCTTACTTTGTTGAAGCTTGGAATCAATATATCGAGCAAGATCAGCCCACCGAGGCGTTCATAGATGGGATAGTTGGTTTCTTCCGACTCCCGTCCAATGAATGTACTAATGTTCTCGAAGCTTTGCAAGCGTCTGCTGAATAAGCGAGTAATTATTTGCTCATGTATATAGCCTTTATTTTGTATATCACAATGCACTACTTAACATAGTATGCCCGGGGAGGTGAATGAGAAAGACCGTTGGAGCCGACCCAAGGGAGAGAAACACACGGAGAACATACAGCACGTGATGTATATCTAACGGTTATGCATATATGGCAGCCTGCTTCACCATTCCACCCTTCTTACCATCCCCGCCAACCTCCGGATCTATTCACAAGCCGTAATTATGGGAAATTGTTTTGGCACACCGAAAAGCGAAGGTACACGACTGAGCGAGGCCTCTCAACCACCAGTTACAAGAACTGGCAGAACTACGAATTCCAAGACTGGTCCCGCACAGCCTCGTACCTCGACGCTTCAGGTAACAACAGGCCCAGGAAGAACATTGGGCAGTCCGAGTGTTCCAGAAACAGCGGAGAGGACAGACCCTAAGTCTGCCGCTGCTGCTGCTGCTGAGGTATGTCATTTTCCATCTACCGTATAATCTTTTTCCCCGTAACTTCATGGTTGGCATAACGGAAACCTCTATCTCCTACTAACAACTACTCTAGGCCCGTCTTCAGGGTAAACCTGGAACGGGGGTTCTATCAGCGAAATTAGAACAAGAGAAAAGGAGGAACCGCACTCAACTGCTGGCTCAGAAAGATTCTGGTCCTTCTGAACCGCTCGTCTATGATTGAGTCAAATGCCGGACTCACCATGTCTTATCTCACTATTTTTACGCAACCCCCAGTATTTATCACCTAATTAATTGCTTCAACTCTCCTATATAAATAAATAATGGACAGCTATATACAATATACAATATACAATATACAATATATGTTTATACAATCATATAGAGTACCTTCCAGACGTCCCAGAAGACCTCTTATCCATCTCTTCAGACTCAATTGCAGCCTTGGCTAACGATACTAATGCTTTGTGCGACTTGGCTACAGACTCTTCAGTGTCTCCTTCAATCAGGAGATATAGCTTGGGCGCAGCATTGTCTCCTGGGTATTGGCCAGGCGGGTAATATTCACCCTTTGGAGTGAATGAACACGCGTAGGAGTCGACTAGCTTGATAACACTTGAATTGCTGGTAACAGCCCATCGGGCTTTTTGCGGCAAATCGTTAATTTCAAGCGTGGTATGGAACTTGCCTGCATCTGGGCCAAGGTTATCAGCAGATTGACCAGCAATGATTCTTCCTTTGAGATTGGTGGCAGATGCTTCTGTTCCTGCGCTGATGACTGCCTTCTTGTCTAACAATTCCTGACTCGTCGGCCCAGGAGCTGCTTGAACCTTGCCATTGACAATCGTCTCAACTTCTCCATCACCACTAACATTCTCGTCGTCCTTATCACCCGCACCATCGTCTCCTTCTTCACCTTCATCTCCGAACGCTTTGCGTTCTTTGTTTTTCTTAGAATCTCGTAAACCATCCAGCTTCTCCAGCCCTCTACCGCCAAACCCACCAGTCCCGAATCTTTGTTGGCCGGACTTTATCTTTGCTAAAAACTTATCTGCTAGCTCTTTGACATCATCAGGAATGGCGCATTTACTTAACTTCAGAGCTTTGGCTATATCCATGGCATTACTCTCTTGATCGGGTGATATAAACGTTACAGCAGTACCGGTATTCCCTGCTCGACCTGTTCTTCCAACTCTATGTACATAATCTTCCATATGATTAGGAGCATCGTAGTTGATAACCAGCTTCAACTGCTTAACATCCAGCCCTCTAGCTGCAACCGATGTAGCAATCAGAAGAGAAGCCACTCCGCGTTTAAAGTCATTGATGGCTGAATCTCGATCAACTTGATCTTTACCACCATGGATTGATAAACATGGATATCCACGACCGATAAGACTTTTCAGCAGCTCATCTGCTGCTTCTTGTCGGTCAACGAAAATCAATGCTCTGGCATCCTGCCCTTCATTTTGAAAATAGAAATCGCCCAATACTTCTAATACGCGAACGAACTTTTCATTATCCGCGCGTACTTCGACAATTTGAGTAATCTCTGGTGCAACTACACTTCTTGCACCAACAATGATTTCCACTGGCTTTTCCAGCGTTTTGCGTGCTAGAGCCTCCATTTGTCGAGGAAACGTAGCAGAGAAAAGAACCGTCTGACGGTCGGGACGAATATTCTTGATAATCTTCATTACCTGAGGCTCGAATCCCATGTCAAACATCCGATCAGCTTCGTCTAGTACTAAATATGTGACACGCCTTAGATTCGTCACTCTCCCTGAATTAGCAGCCAATAAATCAATCATTCTGCCCGGTGTACAAACTATTATTTCCACGCCTCTTTTCAATTCGGCAATCTGTTCTTTGATAGGCGAGCCGCCATACGCACACATTGCTTTCAGGTTTAGAGCTCTTAGAAACGGCTTGCACTCTTTGAAGATTTGTACTGCCAATTCACGAGTGGGCGTCATAATAATAGAGATCGGCCCTTCCATATTCGCTATTGGCCTTTGATCTTTTATGTGTCGGAAAAGAGGTAGCAGAAAAGCCATTGTTTTACCGCTTCCCGTTTTCGCTACTCCTATTACATCTCTGCCAGACATGATTGCTGGTATCGCTTGGGCCTGAATTGATGTAGGTTTTTCATATCCCAAGCCACGAATGACTTGCATTGTTGGTTGCGGTAGGCCAAATTGTTCCCACTTGACTACGGGTTTGGGGCAATGGACCCCGGCAGTTTTGATACCGTCTAATTCTAGCCTCAGCATATCGACTTCTGCAGGAGTCATATCAGCTAATTCTTGAGGTTCGACATAGAACTGTTTTCGGAATGGCTCATAGTCGATTTTTGAGTGGTCGACTTGAATGACGTCTTTTTTCTTTTTATTTTCAAGCATTTTCATGTACGCTTCCGGGTCGTTATCTACGTCGTCAGTATCTCCGGTGGTATTGCCGTTATTGCTGGTTTCTTGTTTGTTTGCAATAGTTCTTTCTTCTTCTTCGTCGGCCACTGCTGAAGGAAGAGGGGCAGCAGTTGTTCTAACTGTTTTCGCTTCCTCTTTCATCTCTGCCATAAAGGCGTCTAAAGGATCGATTTCGTCTATGTCCATACTTTCGTGGTCATCTTTTTTGCTGCTTTCGGTAATTCTATGATCATCATCCATAGGTATCAGTTTCGGGAGACGACGGCCCCGATGGGCATTTTGTTCGTCGTCCTCATCTTCGTCATCATCCATGAACGCACGTCGTTTAATAGATACTGCCGGTTTTGCTAATGCTCTCTTTGATCCATTCACTATTGCTGGAGTATGAAATCCGAGCTTGACGTTTGCATTTGTACTAATCTGCTTGGTTTGGTTACTTTCTGTCTTTTCCTTGACATTCACGTTATTGCCATTGGCAGTAGTAGTACTTCCCTTTGTGTCAATGTCTGAAGGTGGTGTTTCGCTCTTACGCTTTAAAGCGGCTTCAGCTTCTTTTTTGAGCTGCCACAATCGAAGCTTTTCCTGACGAGCTTTGAGTTTTTCCATTCGTTTCTGATCCTGAGAAGAACTTGTTAGTGACGATATCGTGGGCAGAGTAGACCGTACACTTACCTCTGATTGTGTATCTTTATCTGAGGTCCCCTGTGTTGGTTCAGTGGTTACCGTGACCGTCGTCAATTCAGAAACCACCGACATATCTTTTGAGGTCTCGGTCAGAGTTTGGTTAGATATTTGCGCCACTTGGGGTGCCTGACCAACACCGTCATCAGTTTCACGATTGGTATCTTGCAGCTTCGGCGTCGACGAAGATGCTGATGCTCTTTCCTTCGCTGTCTTACTAGGACTCTTGCTTCTACTGTGCCTTGAACGGCTCGAGTCATGCTTGCTATTGCTTTCGTTATCATAGCGGCCGCGATATTCCCGATCATTATCTCGTTCGTGATCTCTATCTCGCTCATGATCTCTCTCATACCCTCGCCGTTCATAATGCCGATCGTATTTATCGTCATATCGCCTATATCTGCCATCGTCACTGTGTGAGTGACGGCCACGATAATCGGACATGATAAAATAAACCAAGTCGTCTTAGAAAAGAGTGTAAAAATAGTGTGAAGGACATGGAGACTGTGAGAAGAAGTACTTATGATGTCCTATCGCCTGATGTTAGGGCACGCCAGTCATTTCTTTACATACCAAAATATTAATCTTATGCCGACTTGATTGACTGATTCGCTCTCCATAATCCATCGCGTTTTACCCCCATAATTTACATAAAATGCTATTAATTAGTTGGTATTTTTATTAATGATACATGTAAAATGATTAAAATGAAAGGAAAATATATGGTAAAAGAACAAAACACAACAAAAATAAAAATAAAAACTAAACTAAACTCCACTAATCACTCTCAATTACCTAGCTGAGTAGTCGATAACAGCGACCGAGCAGTCGTTAACTCGGGAATATCTATCGACATTCTCATCCTTTCCGATGCAACTGGCACTAATGGTGCTGAGTCGGTATCATACTTTGTTCGGTCTTCGTCATTTGTAGCAGTCTTTTTATCTGAACTGGTATCTGACGAATCGGCTCCCTTATCGTCAAATGCAGCTGGAACTGGTAGTGTATCATCATACAAGTAGTCGAACTTGTGTTGCTTGACTTGTTCTCGTATGATATCGACATCATAGGGCATGAAAAGCTTTTGGTAAGCCTTGCACACAAATCGAGGCAAGAGACAAATGACAAGCACAACTAAAGTATTCGCCCAGAACGGTAGCGATCCATAAACTTGGCTGGCCGCTTTATAAAAACCTGCTGATGACAGGAATTGAGTATAAATACCAGTCCAGAAGAACACCAAGCCAATACTGATGAATACAATGAGACCGAACAGCCAATCCCATCTGTACTGATTCATCAGAACGTATAAATTACAGGCAGCAATAGCAGCAGTAGCCGTAAACACACCGTAGGCTTCACGATAATCAATCTGTCGACCACTCATGGTAACAAAACCTCCATTGTAAAAGACGCTAAATGATAAGAAATAGCAGACTGCTGATTGATAGACTCCATCGGCCATGTATATCCTGAGAAGTTAGTACTGAAAAAAAAAAAATTGGGGCCGCGCGTCTTATCACCACCACCCTCCTCATTCAACTTACCAAAACTTAGTGTTTGTCCATTGCAACCTCAAAATACCTCGTCGATACAATTGTGGCACAGCAAGAGCAACCTTATCCGATACATCTTGATCCGAAAATCCCATGAAAATGACCGGCAATGAAGTAAACGCCAAGTTGAATAACGTGATATACGTATAATCAAACAGATAGGAACCGTCAAAACTATTGTGTACATCATACCAAAACAAAGTCAACGTGAATACTACGTTCTTATAGAACAAATTGGCAGTCATTTCCGCCAACCGATTGTATGACCATCTACCATGGACAATAACCAATCTGCACAAAAATCGGAATTGACCAATTGCGTAGTCTGAGGACATGACTGCCTGTCTTCCTTCAACACCAGCAATACCTACACCAACGTCAGCCTCTTGGATCATAGCAACGTCGTTGGCTCCATCTCCAATAGACAAAGTAGTCACATCAAGAGTCTCTTTAACCAATCGGACGACACTGGCTTTTTGTGCGGGAGAAACACGACAGCATAGAACAGATCTACATTGTTTGCACAATAGAACAAATTTGGTACAAATCTCTGGGTGGAGAAGAATCAATGCTAAGCTATCACCATCAACCACAGTAGCATATTTGGGTCCAGGTGGACTATGATCCGCTTTGGCAGCAGTAATCTCTTCGTTCGAACCAGTTAGATTGAACTTTTCAACCAAATGCTTGGAAATCATATCTCCAACAGATTGGCTAGTACCACTACCGGCTTGCAGAACTAATAACTCCATATTGTTCTCTAAGAGGTTACAAGAATATCCAATGTTAATAGCAGTTTCGACCTTGTCGCCAGTCAAGACCCAAAGCTTGATACCGGCTCTGCCAAGCAATGCAATAGCATCAGAAACACCGTCCTGTAGACGATCTTCAATAGCAGTACCGCCGAGAAGAGTCAATCCCCGCTCGATTTCATCAGCAGTTTGTTCTATTTTCTCTTCTCTGTCTTGTAGCGCCGATGCAGCGCTGTCATAGCGCTTTCTCCATGCTTCATATTCAGAAGCACTGATCTCCTTTTGAGCAATGCAAAGAGTACGAAGACCCTCATTAGCAAAATCTTCAAGCTGTTGAGCAGTTGCCTCTTTCAGTTCTTGACTAACTTCCGAACTCAAACGAGAATAGATGACACTATCGGCACCCTTTGAGATTAATAGTAGCTTATTTGAGTCTGGCATTCGGACAATGACGCTCATACGCTTTCTGGAAGAGGTGAACTCCAGTTCAGTTAAGATTTCGTATTCTTTGTGAACTCCATTGATATCAATGATAACTCCGGTCCTAGTTCTGTCAACCAGGGTATAACCAAGATCCTTTGCAGTGTCAACTAAAGCAGCATCATCTGGAGATTGAGCTTTAAAGATAACTTTCTCTTTGTCTTCGCCAACGAATTCTGGGATAGCAGAATGGCACAGAGCAAGAGCTAACATGAATTGATGTACGGAATCTTGCTGCTGCTCACCAGATTTCCCACTGAGATCATCAACTATATCGGCCGATACAAATGGAACTTCTCCATCATACACATAAGGATTGTCATAAATATCGCGCAGCTTCTGTAGCATTAGTTGCTTTGTTTCAGCGATCTTATCTCTCTGTTCTAAGGCGTATTTTTCAGTCTCCTTTCCAGTTCGCTTCATCATACCCAGCATTGCCTCCGTCAAGGCATTTCCATAGGCAATTCCATTGACTGTGCACTTCCTAAACTCCATGACATTCTGGGTTAAAGTACCTGTCTTATCCGAGAAAATGTACTCGACTTGGCCTACATCGTCTGAGATCGACCAAGATTTTGGAACACAGGGGTAGTCAATGGGTTCGTAGTACATTTCGACATCACTGTAAATGAAAAAGGCCTGGATTGTCTTAATAATTTCAATGGAGATGTAGAGAGAAATGGGGATCAAATTCTGTAACAGAATGACAGCTGCCCAGAAGGTTATGACACCATCAACAGCAGCCGAGCCACCGATGGAACCAAACTCAAAAAAAGTCGCCGAACTGTTGTTTTTATGGAAATAAACACCTTCAATAACACCGGCAATAAAAGCCAGGACAAACAAGAAAATGAAATTAAGAATGACATTGAAGTTCAATTGACGGATCATTCTACTACGTTTGGCCGGCGTAACCCCGGCGTTTAGCATGATCTTTGTCTCAATACCTGTATAGACAACCGCACAGATTGCCCATTTGGTGTTTCTCAAGGAACTACCACGAAGCAGGAGGTTATTAATTGAAATCGGCTCGGTTTCTTCGTGGCCAGGATTTTTGGCTGAATTGTATTTGAGAACACCATTGAAGGTATAAAGAGCAGGGTTGGGACTTTCACATTGGATTTTGAAGGTCGACCGTTCTATATCACGGGCATGGCGGATCTTCTCCGTCGCTTTAAGAGATTGACGGGCCTTCAAATTGGTCTCACCATCTAGATTTCTTGTTTCAATATAACAGGCGCTGTCGGGATCCGAGGTACTTAGAACAACAACATCAGACGGAACCTCCTCATTATCGAAGACTTTGATGATATCACCGCATTTAATGTTTTTCCAGTAATTTCGCTTGAATTTCGCATCACCGAGAGCGTCTTTTGTGTCGTCGATCACTGAAGCGTCTCTATAAAAGGGCCGATTGCTAACCATAGTACCGGGAGCTGCTCCTCGAACCATATTACCAGGAGTTGCACCTCGAATATTGCGAGTCGAAGGCATGGCACTACCAGGGACGTCGGATCCGTAAACAGAGGACAAGTCAGTACCGACGGAATGATTTGTATGAATAGTGTGAAGACTGGCATTCTCGTCACGATGAACATACTTTTCGGGATTTTCTTGAATCTTCTTTTTGCTAACGAATATCCGTTTGATGCCTTTCCAAGTTTTTTTGAATCCTCTTGTACATGCCTTTTTGAACTTTCTCCAAAGCGAGATATTGTCATCGGCAACGTTAGGGTTGTCGAAATTGGCAAGGGTGCAAGTGATTGTATTATTGAGCTCAGAGTCAAGGACAGCTCTTCTATAGTCTTCAATGGCATCCTTGATAGCAGTGATAATCACAATGGCAATGATTGGTACGGCCGAAAGTCCGGGGTTCACCACACCAAAGATTGAAAATGCCGACAAAATGACAATGAAAAGGAAATAAATGTTTGCGATATTATGAAATTGGTAGAATAAATTCTTGGGAAAGAAGTTTAATGGTGTATATTTAGTGGTTCTGATTTTATTTCGTGGATATTGTGCGATTGGGAAACCAGTTTCGGGATCCAATTGTTCACGAGGAATTGGTTGATTGACGTAGATTGTTCGTTCGAGTTTGGAGATGGATTCGTCGGAAATGCCAAGAAATTTATCCATGCCGGGGATTTTTTTACTAACTTTCCTAGCTAGCATGGAGGGGTTGCGACGTAAATCCGAAGCAATCTGTCGGACTTTGGACGAGCCGGAAGCGTCACGATTGGCAAAGGCTACAGTATGGTTTGGTTCGCTGCCAGCATTCGCAAAGTCTGTATCTTGGGGAAACTCATGGTCGTCGTGGAAAGATGATAGTCTTCTCCTTGGGATATTTGACATCGAAGGTACTGGGGGTACTTCGTGGTTATCGAGTGGTACATCGTCATCGTACACACTTTCCGAGTACGTCCGGGTCGTCACCGACGGCTGTTCAAGCTGAGTTGTGCTAGATTGCTGGAACATAATCTAAGAGAGTTAGTTTATAGGAGACGGCTATATAAGGAAGAGATGAGGAGGAGATGAGACGGAGTGGAGGGGGATGGCGAGGTAATGGAAAGATTGGACGTTGTAGCAAGTCGCACAGTTTGGGGTGTCGGGGTGTCGGGGTGCCGAGGTGCCGGTATAGAAAGAAAACTGTCCCAAAGGTTTTACATTTATATTTATATTTGTTTTAGGTATTTTGAAATTTGTACCAGCTAGTTAATGTTTATTCTGTTGTTGAAGAACGCCCTTATCTTTGTCTATCTCTTTCTCTCTGATTATCTGCCACTTTTTTTTTTTTCTATTTACATACAACCTAGAAACACTTTACCTATTGAAATAACAATTATTGTGATTATCCATATAGTTTGCAGCAAGAAGTAGAAAACAAATATCTCGAATAGAAGAAAGGGTCGTCAATTGAAATCCATGCCTATACTTGCTAGACCATTAGTTGTTTGTGTGGGTTGTGTAGTCGTATTGTATAGTAAGTTCCTAGTTCTAAATGAAGTTGTTTGTTCAGTAAGAATCTCAAACCCCGTTTGAATGTATCCCGATCAAGCCGGAGTTAAATTTTTGTAGCTTAGTAACTGCCGTATTCCGTGGGTGAGATTACTGCCCAGCCTCGCTGGATTGGGATGAATAGATGGGAATGGAGGGAAGTCTGCGATGCAATGCAGGGGAGGGAGCGTGGGATGGGAGAGCAAGGCAGGATGGAAGCGGGTTGCACGGAGCCGGGAGGCAGATAGATCCGGGAGGTAGAATAAGGGCGAGATAGGCTAGGAGGGCAGGAGCAGAAATGGGACTGGGGAATTGGGAATTGGGACAAGAGGGAACGACAATGGGACAAGAGAGAAGAATAATAGAAGCGGAGATGCCCAATAAAACCTAGGATAAGGAGAACAAAAATAAGAGTTCGATAGAACAAAGGGTCGTGCTTACTAGGAGCAGGCTGAGATATTCGTTCGTTCGTTCGTTCGTTTCAAGCAAATTGACAAAATAAAAGGTATATTAGAGGGATGACTAGATATAGGGAGAACCATCCAGGGACGTTAATGAGCTGGCTGATGGACGCACTGAGTGGCTTAAACAAGCTCTAGCGATGGTTATTTTTGGCTGACACAAATCGCTGTCAGATAATAAACTTTCCCAACCCGAGCCGTCATGCGATACTTGTGAAGGGACGGGTGGGGGAATGGTTGGCCATAAGAGACGGTAAGCAAATGAAAGCAGAACGGAATCAAGGAGCAAACAAGAGAGAGAGGGGGGCTTGGTTCTTGCACAGTGGACATGGTAGCACACAATACACAATACACAATACACAATACACAATACACAATACACAATATACAATATACAATATACAATATACAATATACAATATACAATATACAACCTAAACTGTTTCCTCACTCTCTCACTCACGTTAATACTTTCTATGCTGGACTAAAAAACCGATAGCTTTATACTCGAAGGACCCTCCTCAGTTCGTTGATCAGAATTTCTCTTGTCGAGCCTCATAATCGTCAAACACCGGAGATGACCATCGCTGTCAATCCTCGAAGCCTGAACTCCGGATTAATTTAAAGTTAGACTGCATAATGCACCGTGTGAAACAATGGCGGTTGGGGCAGATGACAGGAAATCGGCGCATATACCTCCTCGACAGATCAGGGCTGAACTTGACCAGACAGTTGAAAACATGCAAAATCAGAAAAACTAGTTCTATTACTCTCTGGGTATAATTAATTTAATGAATGTGGCTAGCAGGGATTTGCGATTGTACTTCTGCATCGCTAGATCTCGTTGTACCACTATTTGTAACTCCATCTCCTTTCTCACTGTATCCCTCTCACTCTGTATCATTAGAACGCTGTATCTCACGATATGTAGAGTATCTCACTAGATCTCGCTAGATCTCTCTGTATCTCACTGTATCTCACTGTATCTCACTGTATCTCACTGTATCTCACTGTATCTCACTGTATCTCACTGTATCTCACTGTATCTCACTGTATCTCACTGTATCTCACTGTATCTCACTGTATCTCACTGTATCTCACTGTAGCACATCTTACTCTGCTCTGCACATCCAGCACACCCCCATCCCACAGTAATCTATTCATCCATTGCACCATACACATACATAGACTAGAGACTCGAATAAATGATAATCTTCTTAATATACAGTACATTCACAGTCTTCTGAGGTCATCCACGCATCCTGACACCGAGGGCTCGCCCTGTAAGCGCACACCCTCCATCTAACGCTCGCGAAGCGAGCACAACGGGTCCGGGCAGCGCCCGGCCGCCGGAGGCAGCCCTAAAGCAGGCGGGGCCGTCCAGTAAATACAGATTGTCAGATATCACTAAATAGCTAGCGAGTGAGAACTCTTGGGAAGGGCCATGCAGTGAAGTTATGCCATTGAGCCAGACCGTTCGTATCAGAATCTAAATGTCAACCAATTGTTTCGCAATGCTCTTCCATATATCTCCGAGTCGTCGTACAGTTCTATGAGCTGCTGGTCTAAGGGTCTCGTCTTGGGGAACGCAAATCGCCGGTACTCATCGAAAATCATTGTCAAGGACCAGTCCTGGAGCCGCCGGATACAGCCTACTAGGCATCCGGTGCGATGCTTGCCTCTGTTGCAGTGGATTAATAGAGGATGGTTGGCCGGGTTTAGTGCGATTTCCAGCGCTCTTGTGATGGTAGCATGCGACACGTGAACAAACGGTTCTTTATTCCCAGACATTCCAACCTGGAAGAACTGAATGCCGTTTTGCTCCAGAAAGTTCAAGTTCTCTTCGGGATACGGTTCTGGGATGAGCACGAGAACGCTCTTTAGGTTGAGTTTCTGGAGAAACGGGAAGTTCTCCGGCCTTGGGAATGAGCTTCTATAGATTGGGCCTAAGACCATGGCAAAGTTCGGAGGTGATGCCAGCGAATTGGCGGGTATAATTGAGAGTGGTGGTGATGTTGTGGTCGTGGTGTTTGAGCTCCTATCCGGTGTGTCATTGGGCGATATCGTCGATGCAGTTGATAATATCTTAGGTTCAAGAGACATAGCTAAGGTTTCCTTCTGTTCTGATAGTGGCTCTGGCTCTGGCGCTTCTTCTTCTTCTTCTTCTTCTTCCTCCTCTTCTCGTCCTTCTTCTCCTTCGATTTGGTACCCTTTCTTCCCATCGCTACCAGACAGTCTGTCTAACGATGTCAATGTCGGTATCCCATCCTCCGTCCCGGTCTGTGTGACCTCCTTTGATACATGTTGCTCTCGCTCCTCGTCCGCATCATATCCCGCAGCCTCCAAATATATCGTCTTAGGAGCGCTTGCCATTATATCTCCGCCCCGCGCAAAAAGCCCAGGTTCTTTCTCGTTCACTCTTGTCTTATTTCAAGAGAGCGTCGCTCTCTTACCATGACCATCGCTGCCAATCCTCTCGTGCGCAGTCCTTTATTGGCATGACATCTCCATACCCACCGAGCGCCCTGGACAGCCTCCGGCGGCTGGGCTCTGCCCAGACCCGTGGCTCCGCTTCGCGGAGAACAGCTACTGTCAAAAGGACTTATGCTCTTAGACCGGCCTCTCCACTTCTCTACACGCTAACGTCTGTTTCCTCCTCGTTCGCTATTCCTTGTCTATTTCCGTATCTCGTCTTCTCATCTTTCTCGGTACCGTCCTTTATTAGCATCTTATCATCATTATCATACCCTGCCGGCCAACCCCGGACTCGCTCTCCTCCTGCCTTTCAGGCCTTCGAAGCGGAACGAGGGTATGGGCAGAGCCGGAGGCATTCCCCGGGTCCGGTCCTAACCCTTATCTATGTGCACGGTAACCTTATTAGCTATAAGGCAAGGCACCCCCGGGCGATCGCATAGCGAGTCTTATCACCGCGGGGAAAGAAAACAAAAACGGAGTGTTCAGTTGCTTCCACAGAGAGAGCGCGATCCAAAGCCAAATGAGGTTCGAATATCCGGAGAAGAGATTGGTGATGTGCCGTGTGCTAAACCTTGTTCGACGAAGGTCCATCGTTGCAGTGTGCGGTATCGGATCTACAGACGCAAGATGATTCACCACCTACCGCCCAGTGCCGTACATGCACGATCCGTAAGGCGTCACGTGATTTGCCGAAGAGAAAACATGAGGGTGGTTGAGTTGGAATTAGGGGTGTGAGTGGATGGAATGGAGGAGGAAGAGAGTGAGATGGCGGCTGTCGGAATCAGAGGAGGAACGTCGGTCGCGACGAAGCAATTGAGGAGCGATTCGGCAGATTTTGGTCGGCGCAGTAACGTCTGTCGAGGATGTAACGGTGGAATGATGTGACGAGGCTGGCGATAGTAACGATTGTGATTGTATTAATAGAGATATAGCAACAGTAACGAGAGATTACTGTTTTGTAGGAGTAACGATAGCATAACACTCACGGTAATATAATAATAATAAAAATAGAATATAATAATAATAATAATAATAAGTCGAGAACTGGCTTCTCATAAAACTGATATACTTTGTATATAATAAAGCAAGCGAATGATAACTGGAGAATCGTAGTGTCACTCCATGAGTATCTGGTATCTAAGGCCTATTCTGTTGTGTTGTCGGACATTGCTTGCTGACTATATATGGATTCCCCGATGTTTTTTGTCGTTTTTATAATTTTCCAGTTTTTTTTGTTTGTTTGTTTGTTTGACTATATTAATTGGAATGATCTCCGGTCTATGATTTATCTTGGGACAGCATTCTCACCAAGTCACCGATATAACCTCTTAGTTTAGTATTCTCCGTTTCTAATTGTTGAACCCGTTCTTCTAGTTTAGACATTTTATCTGCTTTACGTTTTCTAGAGTTTCTTGCTGCAATGGTGTTTTTGATACGTTTAAGGTCTTTTTTTGTGATGGGACGAGATAAGGACGAGGCCGGGTTTGTGGATGTGGAGGTGATGGTGGTGAGAACGTCTGGAGCCGAGTGACGGGATGTCAATAGCGGACCGACGTTGTATGTGGATTGTGAGTGTGATTGAGATTGTGGATGCGATTGTCGGTGTTGATTTGCTTCACCATCGGCTACATCTCCTTCATCATCGTCTTCTTCCTCTTCGTCATCAAACACGTTTCGTAAGACCGGCATATCATTACCACCGATATTGGACTGTGATAGCAAGTAGTTTAGAATGGCACTCGTATTCGAGCTCGAGTCGAGACTGGTGCTATGGCTATTGTCGTGATTGTCGTGCCGTCCATAATGCTCGTCGTGTTCTTGTTTGACTATTGTCGTGGTCACAGCGTTATCAGTTGTAGACGACGCTTGGGTCGCGGTGACGATCGACTCACTATTCGTGGAGAACAGTGGAGCCCATGACATAGGGTCATCGAGCTGGTCATCGAAATCGCCATATATCGGTTTGGCCATCTCGGGGATGTTTTTGGAATAGAAATCGGCCGGTCCATTGCCAGGCAAAAAGACAGGATGCGATAAGTGGCCGGTTCTAGGCGTGACTAGCAGAGGACTAGGGCCAGACGTAGTGCCGGACCTAGTATGACTAGAGACTCCATGACCAGAGTCGTATCCGTTACTAGAGGAGATTGTTGTGTTTGCGTATCCGTCCTCTACCGAGTCGAACATGGCAGTATTGAGGCCCATGAGATTGATTGGCGGCGTCATTAACGGGGTTTCATTGAGTGGTAGAATAGCCGATCCAGGCGCTGAAGACGAAGCTCCCGAAGGAGGTCCAGACGTTGTATTAGGAATCGCCAGGGTATTTGTAGTTGTATGGTTTGAAGTATTAATGCTGTTAGAGGTGGTGATGTTGTTGGAGGTGGTGGTGGTGGTGTTGTTGATGCTATTGTTACTACTGTCATCACTCCTACTACTACTACCACTACTACCACTATTGCTATTGCTATTGGTCTCTTCAGTCGTATACATTCTATCAAACAATCCACTACCATTCAACTGTCGATGTTTATAATTATCATTTAATTCTATCACCTCCCGCTTGATATATGGTAGATACCCATCGTCGAAACGATTATTCAATTGCTGTTTTGCATACATCATTTCCCGGTAGTTGATGTGTTTATATGAAATCGTATTAGAATCCAAAATAAATTCCCAAAAAAAAAAATCTTGCTCTTGTGTCTGGTAACAAGTTAAAAGGAATTGAAGATGTGAAAGTGAATTTGCCTTAATTTACTGTCAGGTCTTGCCGTGCCTCGTTTAGAGATCTATTTAGGCGTCTACCCGGACTGTAGGCCTGTATCGCGCGGTTAGGTATGTAGGCGACAAAGCTTGTCGCAGCAGTCCTTTGACTCACGGTGGTTTTTTGGTGATCTAAGAAACGGGCTTGGGAAGGGTGGGAAAAAGGGCCCAAGAGTTTGGAAGGGTGCCTGAGAGCCGGTGCGTTCCAAAAAACTGGCTATTGAGCAAGCAAGAAAAAGTAAATGCGCGTGGGCGAGGGTAGCGCGCCGATCCGTAAATTGTCTGTGCGTTTCTTCTGAAGGAGGGAAAAGTGAATTTCTTTTGGGGGTGAGGTGAGGAGTGAGAGGAGTGAAGCAGAGGTAAGAGCGGAGATAGAGATAGAGGTTAGAGCGGAGATAGAGAGAGGTGGAGGTGGAGGTGGAGGTGGAATTGAACCGGAGTTGTAAGACCGAAAAGCAGGGGAAAAGGGAGATGAAAAGAAAAGGAGGTGCGAAAGTGGACAACGGTTAGGGAGGCAGAGGACAACGGTTAGGGAGGTAGAGGACAACGCAAATGGAGGTAGTGGTCAACGCAAATGGAGACAGTGTGCAACGCAAAGGGAGGTAGTGTGCAACGCAAAGGGAGGTAGTGTGCAACGCAAAGGGAGACAGTGTGCAACGCAAAGGGAGATATCTAGTAAGTAAGCTCGGAAAAGTCAAGAGAGGCCAGCGTGACCGACGTGGGCGGAAATCGAAAAACTGGGCGACTGAGAGAAAGGCGGGTGGGCAAGTGAAAAATTGCGACAGCCGTCAAGAAAAAGAGACTCGGGACTTGCACGAGCGAGTTCGGCTGCAGAGCTCGTTTGGTAAGCTGTATAGTAGCAATTCTACTCGGACAGCGTAAAGTGTAGAGCTGCTACGGTTCTCAGGAATCTGGCACAGTCACTGCCACAGTTAGATATGCGCGGTCTGTGATTATTGGCAAGAATGCAGCGCGCCTAGTAAAGTGGCAAACGATGATAACAGGATAGGGAGGGACGTGACTGTGATTGTGATTGTGACTGTGATTGTGATTGTGATTGTGATTGTGATTGTGATTGTGACTGTGACTGTGAAGGGATATGGAGAAGTACGACGTAAGGCGGAGATAATAACTGCAGGGCGGTGCGCCGGTGATACAAGTATATTTATATACCAGCAGAACAGAATAGCAGAGCTCTACAACACTTGTTGTCCAAATATTCTGGCAATAATGGTTAGAGCCTCTACAATAACAATCATATTTAACAAGATTGCCTGATAGGCAAGTCCGCCATTACTAGTGGCCGTTTGATGCCGACTGCTAAATCTTGTACGACTAACTATTCTACTCGATCGTATAATGGAAACGAACCTCCATTACCTAACATTATACTTACACTATACACTATTACTTAGACTTGAACAACTTATGCTAATGAAAGTAATAATATATAGACAAAATAGCTTCTTATATCATCGTCCATATAGCTCCCTCCCATCCCCAGCATATTCTGCGTCACCCGCTTGCTCCTACTTTACCCGCAGATATCCCCCTACTGACGTAAGCAGGCACAAATGCATCATCAATATTACCCGCAAAGCCAAGTGAACTTTCCGAGGAGTGGTCCGGTCTCAATAGGCATCTCTCAAGTTAATCTCCATGCCAAGATCCGCCCTGATTCTGCATTAGCCGTTTAACGCTTATCAATTGCCATCTGACTTGCGAATATCGTGTGTCGCTGTCGCAGATAGGATCTTTCTCCGAACCATGAAGCCTTTCTGCCCTATTAGAGTAATTTAGCTTGTACCTTACCTAAGCTAGGACCACACGAAATCAAATCGCTCGGAGTGGGCCGTGCGCCACCCTACTCGTTCAAGTAAATGACAACAACTGTCTAGTATAGTTTTTTTTTTTTCATAATATACTCTTTCTATAATTTTACTGTTCAATATCATACTCCTTCTATATTTTGAGTCTTCAATACCATACCCCAATCCTACATTCTAGACCGCTACCCGCACTCCGCTTATGCCCTTGCAGTTCGGCATCCGCTGCCATATTCTAGTCCTAATTGGCATACAAATTATCCACACGGCCTGGTCACATTGAGAACAGACCTTAATCCAATCTCAGATCGACTGCTATAAGGTTTGGAGGCCTTTTAACGATCCAGACTTTCGTATAGTCGTTGCCAAGAGTACTAGTACTCTGCCAACATCCATTTTTTTACGAGCGTCGCAAACGGTCCAGTCAGTCATGCTGTTGGGCCGTTTACTTATTTCCTTGTCTTTTTCTCGTGTTCTCGTGTTCTCGGGCTCTCGTTTCTCTGGGGTCTTTTTCATTAAGTTTTGAATGGAACTTAGTATTTTTTTTTTTTTGTGTGAAATAGAGACCATGTCAATCAATTAACCTTCGATCCATTTATGGAACGTTCTATGTGCGTGTGATCTTAGATTGTCGGTAGATTATGCAGGTTCCGGACGATCGGCATGCGTGCATGCACGATCTAACGGGTCGGTGGTTTAGGGTACTTGCCCTGTCCCCGGATCGATCCGGGGGACGCGCTGCCCATAATAAACTGTCTCCATCTCCCAGACCGAGCGAAGCGAGCTACGGATCTGGGCAGAGCCCAGCCGCCGGAGGCAAAAACCCACCCATCACAGCGTAGAATATAAAAAAAACTTCATACTGTTGTTTCAAGAAATTGCCGAAGAAGCGGAATATCTCCAACAGTGCTCAAAAGATCGACCCGATGCACATTGGACGAGATCCGGCGCTGCCCATATTCTTCTCTTGATCCCAGGGTGCTTTGACCGGACGACGCACCTCCGCCTCCTCGTGACGTTCGTCTCCGGCTATTAGCGACCCCCAGTCCCTTTCGTCCACAGATGCCGGATATAGTGATGACTCCAGAGAACTCCAGGGCGGATACCACCTCGAGGTATTCGCTGAAATGCAACCGACCAATGGATTTCTCCCGGTCACAAATTTGTGAATACCGGTCAAACACTTTTGATACCGTCATAGTATTATTGATAGTGGAGGCACTGGTAAGCGCAGCAGCAGATGTAGTTGCTTCGGCCATCACAAGAACACATAAGACAGCTTTTTGCTGTAAATTCATAGTCTTGATACGGCCCGTAGTGGACCCTCCAAAGGCACTGCTACATACTCGAGCAATGTGAGCTACAGTTACCTTTGGTGCATCTTGAAGGGTGAGCGTAGTTAATGCCATGGACTTGTGGCCGTTGACGATGGCCCGTTTATAGGATGCAGGAAGGGTGGATTGCGACAGGTTTGGGTCATCGTTCTCTACTACCGCGAATTTGCGCCTTACTTCTTCTTCGGCCACTTCAATTGATCGTCTACAGATGTCAAATGCTTTGCGGAGATCGCCAGTATTGGCAGCCGCTTTTCTCGAACATAGTTGAATGGCCGCAAGTTGCATTAGCGGCAGTGGGTCTTCCGAGTCTGGTGGCAGTAGGCTGCGAAGTGTTTGTTTTATGATTCTTTCAATATCGGATGCTGTATAAGGAGGGAATGCTAGTAAATGTGGAGTCAATCCGTTGGAGCGGAGACGGGGTAGAAACCTGTCAGTGAGGTCTAATGCATTTGCGATGCCAATCAGAATGAGGTTGGATGACTGGATGAACGCCCATTGGAAGATCTTAAAAAGGACTTCCTGGTCTTTAGTGACGACATGGTCTAATTCGTCTAGAACGACGATACAACGCCGGTGGTCGCTTTTGTTAACAAATAGTTTATCCAGCTCGGCGACCGTTCTATCGATTCCACTCAGAGGACGACTATAGGCGTTGTCGACTTCGTCGTTGCTGTATCTACTACTGTTGTCGTCGCCGTCGCCTATAAGGTCCTTTAGAATCCTCGCATATATCAATTCTGGTCGATCAACAATCATACAATTGATAATGGCAATTCGTGGTGGTGCGTTGAACTCGTGACCGTCGTTTTCAATTAATTGGTCAATTACTTCCGACAGCAATGCAGACTTTCCTGTGCCAGGTAAACCACTCAGGTATAGTGCGCCATTATGGTTCCCATTCTGGGCGGTGATTCTGGAGTTAATGAACTGGTGTATTTTGGACCGTTCTTCGTCTCGGCCAATTATGCCAGTAGCATTGGATCCCCTTTGGAATACCGACTTTCCCAGGGAGTAGACAGTAGGCGTGCTAGGAGGTGTTTGCAGTCCAGAAGTGCCGAGGACCTCTGATTCTTTTGAGAATCGGAGTTTTTTGGATGAGTTGGGGGTCATAGGCATGTCGATGGTCCGTTTTCGGGTCGGAGTTTGAGGCTGAGCTGGATCAGACGCACTGACAGGCTCGGTGGTTTCTTCATGGACTGTATGTACGGGTTTACGAATGGGTTCTCGTCTGCCGACTTTTCTAACTATTGTTCCTCCACCTCCACCGTTGGTAGGACTGGCCGGCGGACTAGTGACTCCGATGTCAGTTGGAGCTTTACATGGCACATTGCCTTCACTAGGAGTCCGAATTGGTTCTCGCTTAAGTAATCTAGTCATTTCACACAATTGCTTAGTGAGATGTTTTAAAAAAAATCTCGAGATCTAAGATTGGTATACAGTGTATAATTAAATATCATACGGGACATGAATATGATTTATAGTGAGATTTTTCATTTACGCGTGGCTGGGTCGAGCCGATTTGGTGCAGGGTTAGGCCGGAGTTAATGATGGCCTAAAAGGGTAAAGTAATTGAATGTCGATGGGCTGACGCGTTTAGACGTGATGGTGAGGACGTAGAATAGGATGAGTGGTGGTTTTGGCATTTACAGTAGTAGTAGTAGTAGCTCTGGTGTTGACAACAGCAAGCGAGAAAGAAAAGAAAAAAAAGAACAGTACCGACAAATATTCATTTCTTTATTGCGCCAAACAACAACAGCCAGCAGCGCAGTGGATTATAGTTGCGGCGCTGACGGCATGTTTGATCCGATAAAAATATACCCATATTTGTAATCCACCCTGATTTCCAAGTGTTCACGTTGTGTCTATATTGCAGATGTTGATTATCGTGGCTACGGAATGCGATGCCCATATACTCAAAAAAACTCAATGCTTATTCAATTAGTTTGACATGTCAAAAATTCGTGCGTCGCATTATTGCCGGTACCCGGCTTCACCGATTAGATAATCAATCATCCAAATTAGGTAACCTACTGGAAATACTTGACGGGTTGAACCCTACACATATAAGTAGCTGATATTTCAAATACAGCTGGTTACTAATTTATCAGTCAATTACTGCTGTCAGTTACTACTGTCAATTACTGCTGTCGATTACTACTGTCAACTACTCTAATGTCCACTATTAGAGCTATTAATGTCCGCAATGGAAAGGGCCCTGCCGAAGATATGTTCATCGACCCTACCATTCCCGCACCAACTTTGGCACCTGGTCAAGCTCGCATTGAAATTAAAGCATTCGGTCTTAATCGTATGGACCTTATCCAACGTGAAGCCGACTACCCTCTTCCTCCTGGATGTACTAGTATTTTGGGTGTGGAGTTTGCTGGTACTATTAAGGAGATCCACCCAGAAGGAACTGCCGACATCGATGACGGAACCGGAAAGAAGTTCGCAGTTGGCGATAGAGTATTGGGATTAGTTGCTGGTGGTGCTTATTCGGAAGAAGTGGCTGCTCCTCTTAAGACCCTTCTCCACTTGCCAGATGAGTTATCGTACTCCGAAGGTGCAGGAATCCCCGAGGTGTGGTTCACGGCTTATCAGGTCGTCAAGGTGGTTGGCGGTTTAGAAAAGGGCAAAAGCATTTTGTTTCACGCTGGTGCCAGTGGTGTCGGTATTGCTGCTGTTCAAATGGCACAAATCTTAGGTGCCAAAAGAGTGTTTGCTACTGTCGGATCAGACGAGAAGAAAGAATTCCTTATAAGCAAATTGCGTTTAAGCGGCAGTGGCGATGACGTTGTTATTCCTATCAATTATAACAAAGAAGATTTCGTTGAGGTTATTAAGAAATATGAACCTGAAGGTGTTGACGTAGTCGTTGATCCAGTTGGACAATCGTATTTTACTAGAGATATGGCTGTCGCAGCCACAGACGCAACTATCGTTATTATGGGTTTTCTTAGTGGAGTGATTGTCAAGGATAACATTGATCTTCGTATTATCCTTGGAAAGCGTCTCAAAATTGTCGGTACAAGTTTAAGATCGCGAACTCTGGATTATCAACAGCAGCTCCGGGACTTTACTGCCCAGGTTTTATTGCCTAAGATTGTCAGTAAAGAAATCAGACATTGCACCGAGAGAGTGTTTGAGTTTAATGAGATTATCGACGCACATAAGGTTATGGAGACCAACAAGACTATGGGAAAATTGACTGTCAAGACTGAATAATTGAATAGTACGGGAACTACATATAGACTAGATGATATGCCAGTGCGGCAGGTTAAGGGGGTGCCCTGCATATATAGCGCAGGTGTCAAATAAATAATAAATATAAAGTCCTTGAATTATAGTCCGGTTTTAGTGGTTGAGAGAGTAAGTTAGTAGGGTAGCTAGGGCAAGCAGTTCCTGGTGATTAGCTGGTTTGTGAGGCGCCTTTTCTGGCTCCTTACTGACTCCTCGTGCAGCTTAGCTACTCCTACTCCTACTCCTATAACTCCAATTGAATCAATTACTTGCACTGTTAAATTATAGTCTGTAAACAGTTCTATTAACTTCTATAACACCTCAATAGTCCTGCGTCCGCCACCTATTCTACCTCCTTTCCTTTCCTTTCCTTTCCTTTCCTTTCCTTTCCTCTCTCTTTTCCACCGCTTCTATTCTCACTCACTTCGCATCTCGAACTCCGCGGATCTGCCTGCCATTAATTTGTTGAGCCCTGTTGAACTCACCAACCACAGCCCCCTAATATTTTTGTATATCGCTTAACCGAGTTATTGACTGACTCTCAGCTGCAACACATATGCACCAGGTATGAATTCTATTAACGAATTATTTCACTAACGATACCTAGAGAATACCACCAAACCTCCCAAAACGCCATCCATCATCATTACTCTCTCGATATACCTATATAGAGGTTTTGCAGCACCAAAAAAGAATTCACTTGGTCCTGCTTTGCTCCTGTCACTGCTGCTGCTTTCTGCCCGTATCTTTCCACCTCGCTTGTGCATGAATGATAAAATAAAATATCATCTTCAGCGAACCTGTAGCGCACCTCATTTGGAACGACATCAATTCGAAGTCTCTTTTCAAAGCTGTGTACAATAAAAGCCAGGCGCAAGAAGCGAAGAAATAACGACACCGAGGTGGAATCTGAACCGGGTAGTCAGAAAAGACGGTCAGCAAATCAAAGCAGCGCTTTATCTACGAATCGAGAGTCGAGTGTTTTTTTAACCGCAAATTTAAATAGTATTAGGGAGTCCCACCAGTATATCGATTGAGCCGGGTTGTGTTTTGATTCTACTGGGTACGATACCACTCGTCAGTACTATATCAAGTCATATAAGGTCCCATCTGGCAACTCCTCCTGTCTCGTTGAATGGCTTGTCCTCCAAATGATCATATCAAACTCATCATCTCAAAATCTCTCCGGAGGATTGAACGGATCCCTCGAGGTGACTGACGATATGTACATGGATTACACTTATGGAGAGAATGACAATGAAAATGGACCCGGTGAGCTGGACGAAGATGGTGGTCCATCGACGACGGGTGCCACCGGCATGAGACAGTCGAGTAATTTCGATATTCCCGGGTATGATCTGATGATGGGCAAGTCTTCGAAAAATGGAAATGGAAACAGTGGCACAAATAGCCACAACGCAAGCTTTCATAATCAACTGCCAAGGCAATCTCCCGATAATATGAATATTGACGCCCAAGGCAATCTTGCCAGCGGTATTCCTATTAACTACACCGCCGACGTAGACCAAATGATGGACTATCTAGAATTCGGAGACAGCAACTATTCTGGCTCTTCCTCTTCAATATCATTAAATGGAGACGGCCGTAAACGTATTAGCAGTGCAACGGACTCTATTCCGACTGACAGTATATTTCCAGCGGGAATCCCGGCTTCTTCTACGGATGAATCAAACAATAAAAACATACTCCCTCCTACTGGACCAATAGATCTGAACGGAATAAGCCCTACATCTACTTCAACGAAGCATGAAGTAATGTATATCGACGGGTCCGGTGTGGCCACTAAAGCGTCTACGGTCGTTCCGTCTCAAAGTACATACTCACCCAGTTCGCCAGTCGACTCTGTACAGCAACAAAACTATAATCAATCATATCGGGATGCTCAAGTACAGCTTTCAAAATTAGCATTTGGGAAACAGTCGAACGGCGTGCTAGGAGAATCAGACGATGCCGCGAATTCATCAACGACAGAGGTTATATCAGATATTCTCGCCCATCCCGAGAGATGTGATTCATATAAATATAAAATGTACGTTACCGAGATCCCTTCACGATCACGAGTTGAGACCCAGATCAAGTGCAGACTAATCTTCTCTCCGACCCCTGATGAGCATCTACTTCACCTACCATCAGATACCATGGCGCGACCTAGATTTCAATTGAGAGATACCTTTGTGCCTCAGATGAATGCGCTGAGTCTTGAAGTGGACGTGGTAGCGCAAAACGTACCGGATAAGCCTTTATATATGTGTCAAAAGTGCATTAGTCGAGAAATGAAGCGAGCGTTTCGCAAAAAGAGTCTTGACCCGAATGAAGAGTATCACTGGAACCCAGATAGAAAGCGACGGATGGTGATTTTCAACTGTAGAGAGGTGGTAGCGTTTCCACTGCCAAAAGAGTGTGATGTGGGCAATGGAAATATCTCCCAGGTGAAGGAGATAGTACTTCCACTACGGCTCGGATGTTATTGTCGGCATCACGGAGCAAAACCAGGCTACAAGTGAGTACATAACAAACCATCCTGATAGCCAGACAAAGGCTAACTAACGATATCTAGGTTAATATTTACAGCAAAGGATTATAGAGGCAACGTTGTAGCAAGAACAATTACAAAGACAATCACTATTACAGATGATCATAAAGATATTCGACCAGTGACAAATGACGAGATAATGGGAAGCAACAACAGTAGCCATAATAATAGTTTCACGGCGGTTTCAAGCGCCGGTCAGCAGCAACTGTCGATTCCGCCGTCGCCAGTTTCGATGGAAGAGTCTTCAGAGACCACTGACTTTTCTTCGTCGTCTGTTAAAAGGAGGCGAGACGGCAGTTGGACTGGCAGTACTCGTGCCAATAGTAATGCAGCTATTAGTAGTAGTAGCAATTTTCAGATGTTTATTCCACCCATGCAACAGCAACAACAACCACAACCACAACTACAACAGCAACAGCCATTTCCATCCCAATCTCGATTATCATCTAGAAACCCAAGCTTCTCGCGTAACAAATCATCTGGTCATATCGACATCACTTCAGCAACCTCTTCCGACAACCTGTCTTCGGCTGTTAGTTTAAACAAGTTCACTCCCACGCTTTCGAGGAACAGTTCGTTCGGTCGCATGACAGACGCCAATGCTCCTCAAATCCTGCGAATTATCCCTTCTCAAGGATCGGTTCGTGGCGGTATTGAAGTTACATTACTAGGGTCTGGATTCTATACTGGCCTGGTGACTAAATTCGGCGATGTGTCGGCAATGACCACCCAGTGCTGGAGTGATTCTACAATTGTAGCTCACTTACCACCAGCAATAACGGCAGGACCAGTGGTGGTCACTTTTGAAGGAGTTTCAAGAGTACAACCACAAATTTTCACCTATTTCGATGATACCGACTCGCAATTGATTGAACTAGCACTTCAAGTTGTCGGACTGAAAATGAATGGTAAACTGGAGGATGCAAAGAATATTGCAATGAGAATCGTAGGCAGTAGCAATACTAAGGATAACGGCGGTAGTAGTACGACCAACGTCAATGGCACAACCATGAATTCAGGAGCCGACCATGAAAAGATCATTCTTCGTTGTATTGATTTGATCAAAATGAATACTGGCAAGATGCCAGATTGGCAACTGCGTAACAGCGAAGGGCAAACTATGATGCACTTGGCTGCTTCTCTAGGATTCTATAAAGTTGTTTCGGCACTCATTTCACAAGGAGCCAGAACCGACCAACACGATATAAATGGCATGACTCCACTACATTTCGCTGCTTTGCGTGGACGACGATCGATTGTTCGCAAGTTGCTTCGATGTCGGGCTGATCCATTCATCCGTGCGATAAACGGCCAGACTGTTATTGATATTGCCGACGACTCGGTGGTCGACGAGTTGCCAGTTGGATTAACTCATAGGCAGTATAATGAGTTTAGCCACGCTCGACGGACAAGCTCAACAAGCACGTTTGCTTCATTTAAAAGTAACCGTAGATTCAATGACCTGGATCGTGGCATAAGTTCAGCCAGTTCTAGCTATAGGGCGTTTGATGCGAGTGAGCATGATAACGAACATGTCGGTGGTGATACAAAGGATTCCGTTGATGATTATGAAGATGAAGAGGAAGATAGTAGTGATTATGACGACGGTGATCTTCGAATGGGTGATGTCCGTCAAGCATTGCTTCGTCACCGTAGAAGAACGTCTTCGATTTCTCATAGTACCAATGACATAGATGAAGATGACGAGGAAAGCGAACAGTCTGCTGATAATGATACAATCATTGCTAGCGCTAATCATCAGAATGAATTCTGGAACAACCCTCGTGACAGGCTTAACAATACGGCAGAGAATATTTCGTTGTATCTACAACAGCTAACAGAAACTGCCCGGAACAGGATGAAGCCTTGGGATCGTCCCAACTGGGACGAAATTGTCAATTATATTTATAGAAGATCTGGTACTGGAGACAGAACCAGGTCTACTAGAGACTATAGTTCGGCAGCGAGTGACAGCGATGCTACAGTGTCGAATGGGAATAATCGATCTAGGCATTCGAGGGATTTACAGCATAAGAATTTATTACGAGTATGGCAGTTTTTGACCCACGGTGCAGAGCAGCAACACCAGCAGCAGCAGAATAGTAGTATACCTACTGGTAATGTTGCTCCACCTAGCTATGATGAAATCTTCCCGGATAAGGCAAATGAAGCTGCTAGTACAAGTGTTGATGAAAAGGTAGCCGACGGGGCCTCGACGGAGAATGAACAGGTCCAGGCAGACAACCCATCACCGGAACCACCTGCTACAGAAGCAGATGAGGATTACGAACAGCAGTTTATTCGAACTTGGGTTAATAACAAGAAAAACCTTCAAAACGACCGTCGACTGTTCTTTTTCTGGATCCCAGTACTGGTGGTTGCTGTATCAATAGTCATTTTGAGATTATCAGGAGCTACTCCAGAGGTGTACAATAATTTACTATGGACGAGCAAATCCGGACTGCGAAATCACAGACACATGCCATCAATTGGGCGGCCTTTGCCAGCGTCGTTAGCATCGCCGACTACGTTCATTTCCACAACTGAGCAGCAGGTGATGGTAGTAGTTCCGCCGATATGTGAGGTTGCAGTGGAAGCTCGGGCTCCACCACTCGGACATCAATTATGTACCTAGGGATTTTGATATTATTATTTGCATGTATGTATGTATTTATTTTTAATTTTTTTTAAAGTTTTTTTTTAATAGTCTATTTACTAGCAAAAAAAAGCGTTTCTCAGTGAAAACGTTTCTCACCGTCGAAAGTCTTCTGGCCCTACCTAGTCATAGTCGGGGAGCGTAGGCAGGAGAATAAACATTTTGTTGTGGGGATTGAGCATCTGACTTGTCGGGGAGTCTCGGTTACCATCTTGTCGACCGCCAATCCTTCGTACCCTATGCAATTTGACCATCAGTGTGTAACTGGCCATCACCTCCATCGCGCAAACGACTGGCCAGTTTCCCCATACTCTTTCCTACAGAACGGGAAAATTAGTTGTTTCCCCGACCGTATTTCTCCAGTTAATCTTACACGGATGTCATTGGCGACGAACCAGACAAGCCAGTGCATGGATCCGTATAGTCTGACCCCCACATGTACCATAGATCGGTGATATTCACCCGTTATTCCGCGATATGCAATCAAGGAATAACGGGTTTGACAGCAACTTCAGGGCTTGAAACCCTGAAAACCTGGCCATTAAACAAAGCAAACTAAATCCAGTCGAGCTCTGTGTCCCTCCGTAACACCTACACATCTCCTTGTCTCTCAATTACCTCTCATATCAGTCTTACATCATAATTCCTCACTAATTTCATGCCGGCTGAACTCTTCGTCTTCCTGCAGGATCTATTTTCCATGCTATCAAAAGCAAATCAATTCATGTCGATCGATGAGATAATGGTCCGACTGGATTCGCGTTTTTTAGATCCCGCGTCTTTGGAATTACTGCCCCGGGAGTGGGGTAAGTCACCGTCGGAATACATATAAAAAGGATCCAGGATGCCGTGGCCAGGACAGTCCTTTTATCATCTCTTTTCTTCTCTTCACATATTCCTCGGGTGGTTGTTGATAATGCGTTTGACGACTGCTGTTACTGGGATCAGTCTTGCTTGCGCCTCGCTGGCGCTGGCTTCTTCCCCTGAAGAATTGATTTTAAAAGCTGCTTCGGATGGTGATTCTCCTTTAAACTGGGCCGCCAGTCCTCCTTACTATCCGTCGCCATTTGGTCAAAGAGCCGTTGACGATGAGTGGGCTAGTGCGTTTACAAAAGCTGAAGAGTTTGTTGCTCAATTGACTCTGGCAGAAAAAGTCAATATCACATCTGGCGTTGGCTGGATGATGGGCCCATGTCTGGGAAATACCGGTGATATTCCAAGACTCAACTTCAGCGGGTTCTGTTTACAAGATGGTCCTCTGGGAGTGAGACGCACTGATTATATCAGTGCGTTCCCTGCCGCGCTTACTGCCGGCTCTTCGTTCAATAAAGGCCTTCTTTATGATCGTGCAAAAGCACTCGCATTAGAGCATAAACATAAAGGTGTCGATATCTTGCTGGGCCCTGTAGCAGGTCCTTTAGGTAGACAGGCCGCTGGAGGCCGTAATTGGGAAGGATTCGGAGCCGATTCGTATTTCTCCGGTATCGCCTGTGGAATTACCGTTCGAGGTATCCAAGATCAAGGCATTATGGCCAATGCTAAGCATTTCATTGCTAATGAACAAGAACATTTCCGTCAATATTCAGAATGGTATCACCATTGGGGACACAAAGATATGACCGCCATTGTCAGTTCCAATATCGATGATCGAACTTTACATGAAGTCTACGCCTGGCCCTTTGCCGATATGGTTAAGGCCGGTGTCGGTTCCGTCATGTGCTCATACAATAAAGTCAACAATTCGCAAGCTTGTCAGAACTCATACCTATTAAACAATGTTCTCAAGGAGCAATTGGGTTTCCCTGGTTTTGTTATGAGTGACTGGGGTGCTTTCCACAGTGGAGTAGCTACCGTTCTTTCCGGTGGTGATATGAATATGCCTGGTGGTAACATCACTCCCAATCCTCCAGAGGGACCTGCTTATTTCAGTGCTAACCTGACTCTTTCTGTGTTGAATGGAACCGTTCCTAGCTGGAGGTTGGATGATATGGCCGTTCGAGTTATGGCCGCTTACTATAGAGTCAATCTTGATGTCACCAGAAAAGCTGTAGGGGGCCCTAGTTTCTCATCATGGACTTTAGATGATAAAGACCATCTTTACAACGGCGAGGGCCCAATAGACGTGGTTAATAAGCACATCAATGTCCGTACTAAATTTTCTGATGATATCGCTGAGAAGTTAGCTGTCGAAGGCATTGTCTTACTTAAAAACGTCAACAACGCACTTCCTCTCAAAATTAACCCCGCTATCCGCGAGTTGGGATTCCGTGGAGACGCTCTTCGTAGAATCGGTGTCCTTGGTGTGGCCGCAGGTGCCCATCTTAACGGTCCCAACTGTGAAGATGATATGGCTTGTAGTGATGGCGGTGTTATGGCTTCTGGATGGGGTTCTGGTGCAGTCCGATTCCCATTCCTCTACACACCTATCGAAGGTATCAACGCTAGAGCCATTCGTGCTGGAATTGCCGTTGATTCTGAAACTAGAAACAATGTCGCTGAGGACAACTGGGAAGACTTTGATAGAATCGCTATTAACTCGGATGTCACGGTTATTGTTGCCGGTGCTTCTTGTGGTGAATCTTTCTTGGAGGTCGACGGCAATTTCGGTGACCGCAAGAACGTTTCTCTTTGGTATGGAGCTGATGAACAGATCAAGAGAGCTGTTAAATTGAGCTCCAACGTCGTGGTGGTTATCAACTCCGTTGGCCCTGTTGATCTCGAGCAATGGATTGACCATCCTAATGTTACTGCTGTATTGTTTTCTGGCCCTCAAGGTGAGTTTGCTGGTGAGGCCACTGCCCAGGTCTTGTTCGGTGAAGTCAATCCTTCTGGAAGATTGCCATTCACCATTGCTAAAGACGAGAAGGATTATATCCCTATTCTTGACAAGCTGATTCCTGAAGATCATGGTGCTCCTCAAGATAACTTTGATGAAGGTCTTTATATCGATTATAAGTATTTCGATCATCATGGCATCGAGCCCCGTTATGAGTTCGGTTACGGATTGTCATACTCCTCTTGGTCATTCTCCAAGTTGAAGGTTAAGCTTGTTGCTAGTGAAGCTCCTAGTGAGCAGCTGCCTCCTCCTCCATCTCTTGCTCCTGTTCCTCACTACAACGAAGCGATTCCTTCTCCTGAACAACTTGTTTATCCCAAGAACATTCCTAAATATCACAACTTCTTGTATCCTTATATTGAGAATGTGTCTCAGGTTGCTACTGGCGAATATCCATATCCTGAGGGATACTCGATCGATCACCCTGATACCGCTTCTCTTGCCGGAGGTGCCCCAGGTGGTAACCCAGCTTTGTGGGATGTTGCTTACAGTGTCAAGGCTACTCTTAAGAATGACGGACCCGTCGGTGGATCCTATGTTGCTCAATTGTACCTCGGACTCCCTCAAACTAAAGAGTTCCCCAGTCCTGTTCGTCAATTGCGTGGATTCGAAAAGGTGTCTCTTGAACCTGGAAAGTCTACTGTTATCAACTTCGAATTGTTGGTCCGTGACTTGACTGTTTGGGATACCGTTTCGCAATCGTGGGTCGTTCAACGTGGTACTTATACTGTATACGTTGGATCTAGTAGTAGAGAACTACCCCTTAAGGCTACCTTTACTATTTAAAACATGTAATGAGAAAATAGAAATTATTTATCAATCAGTTTCATTGTGTGCAGCCTCCGGCGGCTGGGCTCTGCCCAGACCGGTTGCTCGAGCTTCGCTCGAGGGGCCCGAGAGCCGTTGAAATGAGTTAATTATCATGAGTCTTGTTTTTTTCTAGGTAATAAATAGACTGATTACGTTTGCATTTCACTTCATCCAAACATCGGCAAGAGTCTTGCCTTTTGTTTCCGGGATAAATTTATAGACAAACACAAACGCAGCGGTTCCGGTCACAGTAAATATATAAAACACATAGGAACCAAATTGGGTTTTCAATATCGGAAATAGAAACCCTACTAAAAACGACGCTGTCCAATTGGCAGTCGTCCCAATACTTTGAGAGATGCCGACCACGGAGTTAGGTGTCATCTCGGAAATAATTAAGAAAGGAATGGGTCCCAATCCAATAGCAAACGAAACAACAAAGACTGAGGCGGCTGTAGAAGCCATTATTGGCATATCTGCAATCATTGATCTCGCTAGAACGGCAGACGACAAGGTCATACCAAGAATTGATGTCAATAATAGTGGTCTACGTCCAAACTTATCAACAAATGGAGAAATGGCAGTTGTCACTGCGAGGTTCAGCACTGAAATCATGACATTCACAAGCCCTGAGTAACGGGGGATGGTCGTGGCAAGAACAGATACTCCGTAAAAGATGATGCTATTTACTCCGCAGATTTGTTGGCTGACCATTACTCCTACCACAGCAATAAATATATTTCTGAACTTCGGTGAAGTGCAGAACTCAAACGCAGTTATTTGCTCTCTGTGGGGTAATGAGGTGGAAGTAGCATCGGTGGTCGTGGGGGTTCCACTAGGTAGGAGAAGAGAGTTCTCTTCGTCGCTGATATAGGTCGGACTGCTATCACTAGTAGTAGTATTATTCTCATCGTCATCATGCAACTTCCATTTGGAGATCTCGTCGTCTATGTCAGAATCTTCTCCTCTTAGAGCCTTTAAAGAGTTCATAGCTTCTGTGGTCATACCTTTTAGGGCCAGCCATTTAGGAGACTCGACACATAATGGTAGTAAAGCAGCATTTATAGTAGCAATAATAGTACCACTAAACATAATTCTTCGCCAAGTCTGCTCGGTGGATAGGAACAGACCTAATAGTTGGGCAATCAAGATGCCGATATTGACAGAAATTTGATTCATGGATCCCAATGCGCCTCGAATAGACACTGGGCTTATCTCGTTCAAATACAAAGGGGTCACTACAATAGCAGATCCAGCACCCAGTCCAGCAATAAATCTGCCTATACATATGGTCCAAACCGAATGCGAGCTCGCTATAATTGATGAGCCAATGACAAACAGTAGGCAATTGGCAAATGCTACTCTTCGGCGACCAATGCTATCGGCAAACGACCCTGCTACTGAGGCACTAAGAAACCCACCAACCGAGTAGATGCCGTTCACCAGGCCAATATCTTTGGACGACATCGGAATACAATCGTATGACGGATTGATCGGTCGGTCGTTACCGGCTGGGCCACACGTAACGATATCCTGTGGGGAGTTCAATTCTGCTATATGGAACCCGTATTGCATGGCTCCTATGGCTGCAATACCAGCGGTTATAAGTAGCCTGGAAGTAACAGCGGATTGTGGACGAGACATTGTTATGAAGATATCAATGAATTCAAGTCAATAATACCACTAATTTAGATTATTACCTTAGAAACTGTTCCTTTTGTGACAATTGAGTTAATAGATAGTAAAGTAATAATAATATGGAGGAAATTGCCTAGTGTCGTTTACAACATGGCACAACGGGGAATGCTACTGTCTGACTGAGCCTCGACCGCCGCATCTAGTCTACTTCCTGCCTGTCTCACGCACAAAACGCTACTACTACTACTACTACTATGCTCATTTTTCAGATCTGATTATTCCCTTCCAGATGTCCAGTCCAGAACCGTCTGAACTGGGGACACTCCCTTCAAAGGGCAAACCCTCGCTGTCTCAAGAATTGGCTACTTTGGCAGAACTTAACCGATCTCAGAGGTTAGGAATTGCTCCTGAACTTCGGATCGTTGGCGCTACTGCTATTGGCGGCTTATATGGCCTTCTTACGGGGTTCTATAATGGCTATAACCAGGAGTCGTTGCGATATCTAGCTGAAAACGCCCATCGTCTACCTCGTACGAAAGGAGCTTGGTACTTCTACTACAAACGAAAAAACTACGTTGTTCTACAGGCATCAATGGTCCAATCATTGAAATCCGGAGTGAAATTCGGGTCTGTTGGACTGCTGTATTTCGGAATCGAAGCATATTTAGACCACATCCGTCATACCATCGACTTTGCATCCACGATAGTCTCGTCAGGGGTCGTAGGAGCCGCGTACGGACTGTTCAACCACCTAGGCACGAAGCAGGTGGCCCGATCAACCAGATCGTTCATGGCATTCGGCGCGGTTATAGGCATTGCACAGGACGGCCTGAGGTTTGCCAGAGGCAATGATGTATGGTACCTCAAGCTTTTAAGGAGGTAGATGTCACTGCCTCCGGCGGCTGGGCTCCGCCCAGACCCGGGGCTCGCTTCGCTTGTTGCTCCGTCCGCAGGGGCGTAGGGAAAACGACTGTCATAATTTTGTATATTATTTTTATATGGTACGTACGGTTCCTACTCGGGCGGGGGGATCAGGTTCTCCTGTTGATCGTATTTTTGGGCCAGCTCGACGGTTCGCGTTAGCAGGAGCTTCTGGTCTTCAGGTATAACCCGCACGGCCGTATCTCTCATACAACTGAGGTCCAACTTTTCTCCTTTATCCCAAGTACCATTGAGCATCCAATGACTGGGAATGTCGAACTCTGTGGCATTCCTAAGCTTGTTCTTTAGCAAGCTTCCATTGTACCACAAAAGCCTATCATCGTCGTCGACGTGAGCTATAGTGAACCCACATACTCTATCGGGGTCGTCTTCTTTATCTTTGGGCTTGTCTTTGATTTGGCCAATAACTGAACCATAATATTTTTCAAACGCATATGTGGCATTGGTCAATTCCAGTCCAAACCACCAACTCTCTTTATCTCCATGGGTCAGTTTATAAGTTGCTTCCTTTCTGACGTTGCCAGTATTCTGCCAACAAATGTGCAATAATCCCATGAAGATCGCCAGTCTGGATTTGTCTAGGATGACGATTCCTGAATCAGCCTCTTCTGAATACCTTTCCGTCCAAACAAGGGACTCATTGAGGGCCTTACTAGGAGTAATATTGATCATTTGTTTATGCCACCACTCATGTCTTTCCTTAAACTTCCCTTTCCATAACAAACGATCATGGAAGAGCAAAGCACCAGTTTCTAGGTATTTGCTTTGTTTGAAAAATGCGTCTGGAGATTGCATTAGTACGACATCGGCATCCATGATTATTGTCTGCTCATATGAACTTGCAAGAGCGCTAAACGATTTAATGGCCCATCCACCGTCTTTTAAAGACATTGACTTGTCATCAAAGATATATGTAATATCGATAAACTCTACATTCGGCACAAGACCAATAAACACCTCTCTTAGAGGATAGGGCAGATCCTTCTCTCCGGCATATGTGATTTGAATCGGTAGAGTACAGTTGAATACTTCTCGGATGGCGGCAGCTAGATGAATTGCATATCGATATCCTGTTGATCCCGTGGCGATGACTATTCCCTTTGATCCGGGAATATATGATTTTCTCAAGTCGGTCAATCGCGTAGTATCATTGACCCGAGATTCTTGGGGATTCACTAGAAATGGGAACATTGATGATGCTACATTTTCGATATTCTCTAGAAACTCGTCGTCATGGAACACGTCAGATAATGCAAGCCATTCTTTTAAGACTTGTGTTCTTCTGCCAAACTCGCCGAATTGGTCCCGATAACTGGGTCCTGCTAGCGGGTAGTCCATGAAGTATTGTGCGATTGGCTTGATGGCCGATTTAGTAGCCGCGAAGCTATGTTTTGCCCGATCATTTTCCTGGACTATGTTTCTGTGATTCTTATACTCGGTATTTGTGGTGAAGTAGATGTAATAGAATAGTGCACTGACGATAGCGACGGGTATGATTGAGAAGAATCTATTTTTTTTCGACTGATGGAACATGTGCATTGTGAGAGAGGGTGAATTGGCTGGCACGAGAATATCAGGTTGTAGATAAATATAGCACGATGATAGAATTCGCACTCGTCGTTAGACGTCAAGAGGTATTTTTTTTTTAAAAAAATACCACTAATTAATAAATAGATAGTGACGACTATCACCAGATAAATAAACCAAATAAATATACTTTATCGCAAAACCATTCTTCCGCTAGTCGGGCTATTCGTTCTATAAATACAGCAGTGAGTCCGTCAAGCAGTACCGTTCATCGGGACTCTGCGTAACTAACAGAGTAGCCCAGTCTCCTTTATTCCCATATTTCCCTCCATGCCTGGGGCCACATTTGCAGTGATGTGTCGCCTGGCTCCCAGCCTGAAAGTCTTCAGACGTCTTTAGACCACTACCAATTCTAGTTAGTATCCGGGCATTTATTATATTACCACTGGCTAATTTTAGGATGGATCGTGCAGCCAGCCAGCAATTGAGTTAGCTCGACTGGGAAAGAGTTAATCTTGCGTTAACGCAATGTATGTCACAGTTGTACAGGGGCTGGGTAGATAAACGAGCTGTCAAGTAGAGACAGATGGCCGCCAGCATTGTCCAAACGAAAAGCTTTCTGGCTGGAAGAACCATGGCGTTTTATTTTTATTTTGCGCGAGTACCGCCAGACGGATTTATGTTTCTCGAGTCCAGCGATGTATCCAGCCTAGCTTTTCTGAGGCAAGCTATTGCCTGGGATGGCGGACAGGAATTGGGCTAGCCTGCAGCACAATGCTTTAAACAGTGAGACTTTCTCTTGATCTGTCTACAGTCTTAAGCGAGTGGTTATTGGCTCAACGCCATAGGTTCGACCCGGCAAATGGGTTCTACGCATGCAATAAATTAACGTTGCATTTCGACAGGCGGAATAAAAAAGAGGGTGATGGTTGGTGGGTCGATGTGAAACCAACCGGCTCGTACGATGTTCACACAGTGGGTCCAAGGCTGTGTGAATGCGAATGTGAATGTCGCGACGGTAGGTTTTGGTATAAACGTCTGATGGTTTAGAGTGTATAATGTACCTCTACTTCTGCCTCTTATTACCTAAACGCCCACTCAGGTCCACTCAGATCCACACCGTCCGCTTTCTTGGACACCGATCAAATCCGCCGAAGCCCGTCTCGCCAAGCGCTGCTCCTCTAACACTGATTTTCATTCTGTCTCAATCTCTGTATCTGCCTCGCTGTTGGACCCGATCTACATCTGAAGTAGGTAGTTTCTTATTTCCAAATATGTACAAAGCTAATTCCTACAACCTGCTCCTGCCATGCTATGTGTCTCATGCACAAACTAAGCTAGTGTTTAACAACAGAATGGATATGATTGGATTATCATTTCAAAGTAGTCTAAATAGCCAGTCAATATTACGAGACACGACCATCACCGCTGCCTGCTCATCCCATTCACTCCTGCTCACCCCTGCTCACCCCTGCTCACCCCTGCTCACCCCTGCTCACCCCATTCTCCCCTGCTCACCCATCTAGGCATACCATGCCGTACCAACCTTACGGGATCGTCCCGACTCAACGGGTCTGTAAAGTCTAACTTTATCTCCAACTGCACTTAGTTGTTCCGGCACGCGACCAGACGATAGAACACCGCGATCCAAGCACTGAACCCAAAAATAAGGTTTGAAGACATTACGCGCGCCTGCGGTGATTCGTCAAGTCGCTCTCGAATCACCTCAGCGATCTCCACACACTGGCCAATATCAATAGCCATTCCAAAACGCACGCTGCCTGGTTCGCCAACGCTTCGGCTTTGCCGGCCGGTCGTCGCCTGGACCCGCCTGGACCCGCCTGGACCCGCTTGCGTCCTCCACCTCACGGGCGCTGTCCCAGACCCGTTGTACTGGCTTCGCGGCCGATGCTCGGGTTCGTGGCCGTCTCTCGAGCGAAGCTCGTGCTACGGGTCTGGGCAGAGCCCAGCCGCCGGAGGCTGAATTCCACAAGGTCTTTGTCTCCAATCCAATCGGCACGATCGAGAGCAATGTAGATAGACCGACGCAGGGCTGCCGCAAACGAACTTTATACGAGGAGGCGCGCTTGTGAGCATTAGCTGCTTACGGGTAGGTGCGTCTGGGGGCACGCCAAAAATGGAAAATGAAATTAATGCAAAAATAAATTAATGCTCCGCAACTGGGAATCGAACCCAGATCTCCCGCGTGACAGGCGGAGATTCTAGCCATTAAACTATTGCGGACACTTTATGAAAAAATATATCCTAACTGTATACCTATTGTGCACACTGAATATTGGGAATGTTAGGGTAAATATTCGCTTGTAGGACTTTGGGCCGATGATCTCTCTCTAGCATGAGCTTTTCCTAGGCTGTTTTTTACACGCAAGTGACAGTGATAACTATATCTATGCAGGCAGTAAGTGCCTATGAAATAAGGATATTATGAATGAATCAAAGGATATTATTGTATAATTTATTTGTTGTATAGGACTTTAATCAAGATATATTCATTCATTCATTCACTCATTCGATATATTCGATCATATTACCAGGCATACAACCCCTACCCTGTATACGACAATATCTGGTACATACCTATGTTTGCCCTAACCCCGATCCCTTCTTACCCACGCCGCACTTCCTTTCAAATAATTTCCTAAATAGTAAATTCACAGTCACTACAAGGTCAAACAATTTCACTAGCTGGAAAATCACCGAGTCTCAATCTCAATATACACAGTTGGACCCAGAAGACACTCAATTTCAACCATCAACAACCAACATTAAACGGTAGTCGACACAATAAAAATGGCTAAGGTTTCACAAGGTAGGTAGAAATACAAGCGATGTGAATGGCATAATGAATTAAAAGTAGAGAGAGAGAGAGAAAAAAATGGACCAGTTCGATATTACTGATTGTTGGACTAATTTATATCAACTTGGATTTGAAGAAGACTCAAAACTTGACGACACAAAATGTAAACGAAAAAGACAATGTAATGTATGCGATTATTCATTCAATGATTAATATTGCTATTCATGTTGATGTTTGTTATTCACGACCATGTTCCCCGCCAAACTTCTCACTTTTTTTTACCTCTAACTTTAATTCCATGCTAGCTTACTCACCACCCCTAGTACAGACACATACTAACTCATCCCAGACGTCTCTTCTTCGCGCAGAAAGTCTCGCAAGGCCCACTTCGATGCTCCTTCTTCTGTCAGACGTGTTATCATGTCTGCTCCTCTTTCTAAAGAGCTCCGTGAACAATACAAGGTCCGTTCCATTCCTATTGTCAAGGGTGATGAGGTCTTAGTTACCCGTGGTTCCGCCAAGGGTCGTGAGGGTAAGGTCTCTCAAGTTTACAGACTCAGATGGTCCATTCAAGTCGAAAAGCTCACCAGAGAAAAGGCTAACGCTGCCACTGTTCCTCTTAACCTCAGTGCTTCCAAGGTCGTCATTACTAAGCTTCTCCTGAACAAGGACAGAAAGGCTATCCTCAAGAGAAAGGGTGGTGTTGATGTCGAATAAATCTATCCGTTTATAAAACAACAAGACCCCTTAAAAAATATCTGCTTGATGACCCCGAATCCTCCTACACAACTATAAAAGTCTGATATACAACAGGTACAATTGTGTATATTTAATGAAGTTCATTGTACATGCGTTTGTGGTGGTGTTGATTCCGGCGGCTGGGCTCTGCCCAGACCCGTAGCTCACTTCGCTCCTTGCTGGTTGCTGGTTGGTACCACGCGATAAAGGGGAAGAAACTGGCTCGTTTGTTGTATATTTGACTGGTATTTATTTACGTTTGGATCTACCTGTGTGTAGAAGTGCTAAGCGGTATGCCTTGTGCAGCGGAGTAGCATACAGAACTCCAACGCCGTAACGAGGTCGAACAACATTGACCGTTAGTTTAGGCCACTTTTTTGTTAGAAACCAATTTTTCTTATTGGATTTTCGATATACAAACAATACTTCTATTTTCAATATCCGATCTTTTATTTTAAAAATTCAAGTCGGATCGTGGTTTTACACCCCCCCTAAGCAACTTTAGTTTATAATTATAAAGGGGTTATGGTGGAAATGTTGAGATGATCGCTAACTATAGAACTCGTATTTACTCTACATATACATTTATCTGTATCTACTCAGCGTCAATATCCAGTCTATCACACCCATTGACACTTCGAATTCAACTACAAATGGGTCTCCTCACAATTCTTAGAAAACAACGTCTGAAAGACAAAGAGATCCGAGTGTTGATGCTGTAAGTATTATATGAAACCAATCATTATATAGCTTCCTGGATCACTACTACTCGGTACTAATATTTCAAACAGTGGCCTCGACAATGCAGGCAAGACAACAATTGTCGACTCAATCCTCGGCAGAGATGTACAGGAAGTAAGCCCGACTTTAGGGTTTAATATTTCCACCGTAGATTTTAATGGGTAAGCATTGGTAGTCAGTGTTGGCAGATCAGGGCCCCCAGATCCCCCAGATCCCTCAGATCCGCCAGGTACACACCGAGACACCTGTCTAACTGGAAAGGTACAAGCTAAATGTATGGGACGTCGGCGGGCAAGCGACTCTTCGTCCATTTTGGCGAAATTATTTCGAAAAGACTGATTTTTTGGTCTGGGTAGTGGACGTGTCTGCATTAGACAGACTGGACGGCTGTAAACAAGAGCTTCACAAGATTCTGAACGAAGACAGATTGATAGGAGCCGGGTTACTGATTTGGGTTAATAAGATGGACGCCATGAGTGGATCAGATGAAGAGAAGCAACTACTTATTCAACAAGTGGAAAAGGTAAGTAGTCTGACGTATCAAGAAACTTTCACATATGCTTCCCTAAGCAGGAAAACACAATAACACAAGTCATGCTATTTACTAACTATCTAAAATAGGCACTAGACCTACAATCTATCGACAGGCACAATTGGAAGATTCTGGGCTGTAGTGCTTATAGTGGATATAATATTAAAAAGGGTCTTGAATGGGTGGTTGATGAGGTCAAGAGCCGGTTATATTTAATAGATTGATACTAGAACATAAAGCAATGGTCCCGTTATACATGTATGAGATTCTATATACTAGAAGTGCCATTCTTTGACCAGTGAAACTTCTGGCACCACCAGGGGTACAGCCAACTGTTTTACTCCATGCAGGGAAGACATCAGATAGGGGTTAGGTCCAATAGAACCTAGAGGTTGGTCAGTAAGTTAAGCGAACGAAAAGAAAAGAAGAGAGTGGAATCTTCAGTAGGTTATTCACAAATAAGGAGGGTGATACGAGACGAGCGGTAGACCAACGGCTGCACACAAGAAACCAAAAGTAACGACCCGCTCGGAGATATAACACAGGTGGTTCAGCCCAGTTTCAGACCTTCATCCGTCACAGAGTCCAGAAGACAGCCTCACATGTATGCGGCGTACTTCCAGTATAGAGTTCGCTCGAGACGTGTGACCGACCGTTGAAATATTCGAACTCCGTTAGGCGAGACGGAATAGTGCCATAATCAGGAAAACCAGACTGGCGAGGGAGAATAGTGCCATAATCGAAAATCTAAAAGTACCTGGGATATATAAACAATTGGGGACATTTATTTCGAAATGAGTAGTTCCAACCTGGATTATGACATCGATGATGAGGAAGATGACCTTTTTGAAGATGCGATAGAGGGAGGCATTGACCAAGATCAAGAAGAACAAGACCAAAATCAAGAGCAGGACCCAGAACAAGGTGTAGACGAAATGGATCAATCAGTTGACCCAGAGGCTGACGAACTAGATACCGCCGGGTCAATGGCGATGGATGAAGAATATGACGAAGACGAAAAGAAGAGCATAGGCAAAGGCGAGTCGAGTAGTGCTAATGGAAATGTCACCTTGGAAGACCCACCCATTAGTGGCGCTACTACAACCGAAGACGGAGCCAACCAATCTCTCACGAATGATACTGGTAAGGATACTACTACCAATGGTAGTAGCACGAATCATACTCAGGAACGCGACCATGATCAAGCCGATATCGATATTGTCGTGAACTTTGATGGCACAACAAGACACAAGACATTCCGTGAAAAGCATCCAATTGAGCCGTCAGATGAGCTCTTACAATGTTCGTCTTATGATATTGTACCATATGTAGCAGCCATCCACGGCTGCCCTGTACATTGTATGGCATTTTCATGGGGAATGAAGTGGATGTTCACTGGAGGACAGGACGGATTTATTAGAAAATACAACTTTATGGACTCGGTTAATGGTAAGGCTCCCCTGACAGTAGCACAGCGACATCAATTTGTAGATAGTATTACCAAGTCTGGTGCAATGACTTCGTATTGGGAGAACGAGCAGCCGGTATTTCAAAAGTCGGCAAAGGTAGGCTCTGATGGGTTATATGAACCGATTACATCGCCAGTTTACTCGTTGGCGGTGCAGTCAGAGGCACTATGGCTGTTGACGGGCCTAGAAAGTGGTGGCATAACCCTTCAAACAGTCCGACACAGCGAAGGACAGATCCATTCGTATTTTGATAAGCATACATCGGCGGTGTCATGTCTGAAATTAGATGATTCTGAGACGATAGCATTGAGCGGTAGTTGGGACAAGACGGTTGTAGAATGGGATCTGAATACCGGCGCTGCCATTCACCAGTACGTGGGCGCCTCTGGTCAGATTTCCAGTCTAGAATGGCAACCCAAGGGTGGTGCGATAGTGTCGGATTCGTTACAAGATGAGGTAGACAGGTCTAAGAGTCGAAGTAAAACGTCTGGTCCGAGTACAACAACCAACGGAGCATTTGGAGGAAGTAAGGTAGATGTTAAAAAGGAGGATAACAGAAGCAGCAACACAGATAATGATATCACAGCTAATGATGGCGAAGGTGAAGGCGAGGAAGACGACGATGAAGACGATCGTAAATCGCTAGGATCACTTTTTGGAGATGATGACGAAGATGAAAATGATGAGAGCAATGCCATTGGCAGTAGTCCAATTGTGAAAAGAGAAGAAGAACAAAAAGAAGAACAAAAAGAAGAACAAAAAGAAGAACAAAAAGAAGAACAAAAAGAAGAACAAAAAGAAGAACAAAAAGAAGAGAGAGAAGGAGAAGATGATGACGAGTCTACAAAATCCGACAAACAAGACATTGCTATTAGTAGCCAACCTAGAGATAACGAAAATGACAACGACAACGACAAGCACGAACATAATAATGACACCAACACCAGCAAAGACAAAGCTAAAGATGAGGACCTGAAACCTACTGCATCTCGAATTACCTCGACAGCCGACTCCGGATACTCTCTCTTCCTCACCTCAAGTATCGACGGAACTATCGATATATGGGACCGACGTCAGCGCAAGAAAGCAGCTCATATCCCGGTGCCTGAAAACACGCCGCCCTGGTGTATGAGCGCGTGCTGGTCAACAGACGGAAACTTTATCTTTGCAGGCCGCCGTAACAGTACTGTTGATGAATTCGATCTCCGAACTAGTCTTGTTACACAGTCCAGAACGTTTAGATTCCCAAGCGTGTCCGGGGCGGTCTCGTCTGTGACGGCCCTACCCAACAGCCGACATCTTCTCTGCGCATCTCACGACAACGTCCGTCTTTATGATTTGAAAATGTCCCCGTCTAAAAAGAAAGTCCCATTCTTCATCATCCCCGGTCATCATGGAGCAGTCATCTCCAACATGTACGTCGACCCAGGCTGCAACTACATGGTTTCAGCCAGCGGCAGCCGAGGATGGCAGGGCAATTCCACCGATGTGGCTCTGATATATGAAATCAGGCCGCTATAGCTCTTGTACTTTAACCATTTCCACCCTACTAGTGTGTCTGCCTCCGGCTGGGCTCTGCCCAGACCCGTAGCTCGCTTCGCTCGTTGAAAAAGGATCTCTCAAGACCGCATGGTTACATCCCAGGGTCAGGCACCCGCAGATAAGATAGCGATGACATATTGTCCGCCGCACATATGTCTCGTATAGGGGGGACGAAGCAATTAGACATCCGATGAGATAACGTTCCAGAATTATTTACGTTGCTCATTGTTGTCTGGCGGCAGAAGATTGTTTTCCGGTTGTTTTCGGTCAGATTTCGTTGTAGACACGAAAAGAAAGTGGAATAGGCTGTTGTTAGGATCGCTTCTTTTGGCTTGATCTGTATTTTTTGTTTGAACTGAGAGTTACCTTGGCTGCCAGACTGATAAGCGTGATCTTGGCTGATTCATGAATGAACAGTGTCGATAGAGTAAAAACAGTTTCTTGCTAATTTCTTTGTGTTGACTCGATAGACAGCCAACGGCTGACTGAAAGACTGGATTGTTAAAGAAGATCATTATCACTTAAGAGTGGAAAAGTAAGTGGCCTGTTCTGATCTTGACTTGAACAGAATTATCTTGCCATTAAAATGCCACATGTCAGAATGTCGTCGCCGCCTCCGCCTCCGCCTCCTCCTGTAGTAGTAAGGAAAGTTCGTAGAAGGTCGAGCCTGTTCTACACTCAGTCGGCAGACGATATAGCGGCTGCCGGCGTAGGGGAGAACAATCAGGTGGACCCGCCGTCGGCTTCGCCAGACCATTCCCCGTTATTAGGCCTACCATCACCAATTTTGAAAGCAAACCACATCCTTCCTCTGTGTTTGAAGTGCCGCAGAAGGGCGCTATCTACTGATGCTGTCTCTGCTATAGTGCCAGAAACTGGCCACGGCCTGCTCAAAACTGACTTTGACTACGCAAGTCCTCTCATAGATCATCATAATTTTGAAAACACTCCCAACGGGGTTAATAGTGGTATTCTCTTCAGAGCTCGGCGAAAATCTTCGCATAGAGAACCTTTTGTTGGCTCGTATGAAGAAAGCTTGCTTTCAGGAAGAGTCGCTGCGGTGTCTTGCTCCCCACCGGTTCCATTCCAAGTACGAATCGGAGTGCTCGGAAAAGCCAAATATACTGGGCAATGCCCTCCTCATATTTCAGCGTATTTTGATGCCGTTTTTTATGACTGGAAGAATTCGGCTTTTGATGTTAATAATATCGGGCCCACTGGTGCCCGTTCTTCGTCTCCCTCGGTGACTTCTCTTTCCGAGGATGCGGCCGAAAGAAGCAGCCCGTATGTTGGCACAGTTGATCTTAATGAGGTTTATAAAACAGCGAACAGTCCAGCGTCTGAAAAGTTCCCCGGATATCATATCCCCCGTCAAGGACAGATCCAGATTGTTCTGTCGAACCCCCAAAAGACAGCGGTTCATTTTTTCTTGATTCCATATGACCTTCGGAAAATGCCTTCGGGCACCAAGACATTTATCAGACAAAAGATTTACGAAAACCAGCCAAAGAAACTCATCCATGCCATTCATCTACAAATAGCATGTCCAAAGCGAAACAGGATATATCTGTATGGGGACGTAAGACTAGTATTTCAGAACAGAGAGGTAATGGCTTCAACGGGTACTGCTCCAACAATGACCAAGGCCGAAACATTTAGTGGCGAGTTTGCAAAGTGGATAGCACCAGTTTTAAAGCCGGCTATGGCCAGTAATGAAGAAGTACGCCTGTGTAGTAGGTGCTCTGATGTTATTGATACAGCTCCACCAACGACCCTAGTTCAAGAGACTCCTAGTAGCCGACCAATAGTTACAAGAATCGCATCGCGGGAAGAACTAGACAATCAAATGATGGAGGATATTAACGCCTCGCTCAAGCTTTTATAATGAGGATTATGAAATTAATTTAACTATGCATATATATAAAGAAATAAATAACGGCAAAGCAATCACGATTTTGTGAAAAATCGATATAGACTGAATTGCATATCATACTTGTAGCTCGACGCCAGGACGCCCAAAACGCCGACACAGATGGAGAGGCCCAGTAAAGATTTTGGAATGTTAATTTTCCTGTTTCCAATGGGAATGATAATCATCTTGCTAAGCAGCCGACCGGGCGTCGTCGATGGAGTAGAAAGAGGGTGACTCTTTTTAGCGAGCGTTTTCTGTTTCTCTTTTGTTACCTTTTCTCGCTGATGCTTCTCCTTTTTCATCTGTTCTTGACATTCGATTGTTTGACAATGAAGAATGGACTGTGCTTCATGTTTTGAAAACTCTGGTGGAACGCCGTCCCTCGCTAATGTTTTGATGACTGAATATTCGGATAATTTGCTATATAGTTCTTGGAATGCCGTCAATGGATACTTGTCAGCTAGCTTTGAGGCTGGTTTAAGTACTTGTTCAAAGAGATCACCTCGAAACTCATCAGCAATATTTGACAGGATTGAATGGATATTGTCTGGCTCATTAGCAGCCTGTTTAAGAATCGACTTCTGACTGATAATCAACGCAACATACATATATATTGGCATGGCCATATTCCGACTAGCAATGATATAGTCAAAAACGACACATATCTCGTCAAACGATCGAACATGGTGAGAGAAGAGCGTCAGAACTGCTGACAGCGCGTAGTAAGGAGGGTTATCCCTTAGCATTTCACCTAAATAAGCGTCTTCAAGAGTGAGGATAACAGGAATGAAATCCAAATGCATCAGAGCAGGCGAGAGTCCTGGGGTCATAAAGTCTCGAAGCATTTGTAAAGAGAGAGCTTCTAATATTTTTGGGATCTCATCACTGGGAGGACTGTATTGGTCTGGTTCCTGCACAAGCAGAACCACCTGTGCGATATCATGATAACCTTGGAAGTATGATAGGTCGGCGTTTGCTCCTAATACTGTGCAGATTACATTCAAAAGTCTCGACTGTAGTTCCTTTGGAGGGTTCTTGGGGTAGAATACGAATGATCTCTCTACGTCTAGTTTGACCTGTTCTTTGTCTTTACAAGGAGGTGTAGCAGGAAACGAGTTGATGGCATCCATACCGATATCTGAAATCGAATTGGTCTCGTCGTCGTCGTCGTCATCATTCTTATCGGTGTCTTTATTTTCTGTCTTTACAGGCTCCATCTTCTCTTTTAAACCCAATAACAACGGCCATGTCTTTCTTCTCAATTCATTATTCACAAGCCCTTGTCTGGACATTGCCAGCGTCTGTAGTAGCTCTACATCGTTTAATTTATAGGCCGTCTCAATACTGGATACTTTGAAATGGTACTTTGTCGCTGATAACGGTTCCTTTTCTGTGAAAATGGAATTGCCAACGTCAGTTGGATTCATTTCAATCCACGACATAATAATCAGTGTTTACAATGAAAAAAAAAAGTACTTTTAAGATGATATCGACTGTGGCATAAGAAATACATGAAACTTTTCGAGGTTGCCTTTACTCTCCTAAATGAAGTGCGTTCGATACTCTCCAGTGATGCATATTGATAGTGCACGCTGCGAGAAGATCGGCTATCTCAGCCGCTGGATAGAGAGGCTTTCACATCGAGTATGGGACGGTGATTGAATCAGTGGAATCCATCGTTTACCCCTGAGCTGAGCAGAACTGTTCTGGGACCGACAACTAAATCAGGAAATTGGCTACTGATGGAAAGGTATAGCAAAATCCAATTGCTCGGAAAAGGGCTGTTTTCACAGGTTTTCAGCGCAAAACCAGCGACAGATACAAGCACGCCGCCCAGCTTAGTAGCGCTCAAAATCACCGTCCCTGAAGATGAAGGGCCTCCACACAATTCAGAGAATGAATTAAAGATTCTTAACTTAATACAAAAGAAGCGAAGGACGAATAATCATATTGTACCTCTTTTGGAATCTTTCGAACACTGTTCGGATGAAGTAGAATTGGTAATGGTACTGCCATACCTTCCTTTCGATGTCAAATCGATCGTTAAATACCATCGCAAGGCCAAATACCCAAGGGGCTGGCATAATAGACTACCCATTGACCGCGGATATGAGATCATACTAGGAATTGCCAAGGGTCTGGAATTCCTTCACGACGAGTGTCAGATCATCCACCGAGATATCAAGCCGGAAAATATCCTCTTTGGCTCTGTTACGGGCCAGCCAGTACTTATTGATTTCGGCATCTCCTGGATCGCTCCGGATAACAACGGGCGTGAACCAGCAAATAAAAAGATCACTGATGTTGGTACGACCAGTTACCGGGCGCCAGAGCTTTTGTTCGCGCTTCCTTCTTATTCTACGGCTATCGACATGTGGGCTACCGGGTGTGTGATAAGTCTCATGTTCAGCGATGAGGGGACCACCAGCTTATTCGAACCGTTTCATGGTGACATTGCATTGTTTGGTTCTCAAGCTGATATCCTTGGACCACCGACTGTGGAATCCTGGCCCGAAATAGCCAATAACGCGAGCTTCCTTCATATGAAGTTTACCGACAAAAACGCTAGACCTGCATTATCAAAATACGTGCCTCTAGCACCTTTACCACTTGTTTCAATCCTGTCCAATCTTCTGACATTCCAGTCCACTAATAGATTGCCCGCGTCGCAATTCCGTATGCAAATCGAGGCGTTAACCAGAGGCAGACATGACGACAACCCAAAATAATCATACAAACAAATAAATAAACATGAATTATAATAAATAAGATGTGTAAATGCATTCAGTAATAGATCTCTGTAAATGGCTTTTTCGTTTTGGCAAACGACTGGACACAGTCTTCTACTGCACAGACTCGCATAGGATCTCCTCGCTGTCTAGACTCTCGATTCACAATCGCATTAACACATCGTCCACAGTACACATGGCCACACCGGGAAAAGAATAGTCGCTTCGACAGAAGCTTATCTACCTCGGTAACGTTCTTGTCTGTTTTTTCCGATAACTCGACTCCTAGTTCACAGTCACAACGAGCACATATAGCCGCAAGGTTAGGTCCAATAGACCTCGTAAACCCCGGCCGAGTGGATGTGGGGATTGACACACCTTTGATGGTTTCCTGCGGAATACTGGGTCGTTCAGGCCCTGTATCTTGAAGACTGCGAAGGAGAGCTTCTCGTAGTAGCCGTTCTCCTCTGTTCATCATCGGCAGGTCTTCCTCGCTATGACCCTCGCCATCACCAGCAAATGCAGTGGCCTGCGCTGCCCTGGTCTGGCGTTCTAAAAACATACGCAAATCATCATGAGCAGTATCTTCTTCTTCTGACCGTCTTATTCTGTGACCGACTCTTTCTGATATCAGTCCACCGTCAGCAGGACCAGCCTGGATCGTGCTACCGCCAAACATATCAGGAATCAAAAAATCAAAGCTTGGAAACGACCAAAACGTGCCTCCACCTACATTACGAGTTCTATTTGCTTCACCCCGTCTAACGTGGTTGTGTGTGTGTCTTCGCAGTGCGTCCCTGCGCCGCCTCCTCTCGTCTTCATGAGCCCTTTGTTGCCTTTCATGTTCAATAAGTTCTAATCTCTGTCGCTCTAGTCGTTCACTACCCAGATCCGCTAGATTCACACTGGGCCTAGTTACGATAGCGGTGATTTCTATCTCATCATCGTCTCCTCCTTCGCCAATAACCATAGGGCTACTACTATAGTGACTTCCATCTTCCAGACTATCAGTATCTATTGGATGATATACGCGGCGCCATCTTCTATGCGGGCGTCTTTCTCTTGAATCACTGGTCCTAGATCTTATCACATTCACAGTTTGAATATCATCATCTTCTTCTTCTTCGTCAAGATAGTCATTATCGCTGCTTAGAACGATAGGGTCGTCGGTATTAATATACTGAGGTTGCTCCATAATGTGTGCTAGATGAAATGACTAATATAAATATGACCCTTCCTCGCTAAATGCTTTACTTTCGCTCACGAGTCGACTGATCTGTTTACTAATATAGTGGAATGTCTATACACCGGAGGAGACATAATAAATCCAAGCCGCACGAAATATACATGTCCGCCGCATCGTCGATTGCGATCAAAGCCGAACATTTTCGGATATAACAAGAGATAACGCATTTCCAGCCGGGTTCCGACAGTATCCATTATATCCGACCTATCCATTCAGTTTCCGGTTGTATCACGAAAATTTTGGTAGATACTCGTACCGACCATAGTCTACCCTAGAATATAATGAGTATAACTGCAGAATATCAAGCTCCCGACTTGCAAAATCGATTTCAAGTCGATACGGACGACCGATCACAATTGTCCGGGCAAGTTGCCGACCGAGATGCTCCACAGGAGTCCAGTTCAAGTTCATTAGGGAAATTGAGAACCAAGGCTATGATGATGCAGCAGGAGATCAATGTGTTTCTGACCGAGAGGATGAAACAAGCGGCGAACAGCGCTACAGCGGACGAAGAGGATGTAGAAAAAAAGATCTTGGATGGTGATGATGGTATTGAAGAAGATGATGAAGACAATGAGGCGTAGTCGCTACGCTACGTGTGTTAGCTTATTTATTATGTTTATTAGTTTTGTAGCTTCATACAGACTAACAGTATTTTTTGAACCAATTGTTCGTTTAATAAATATACAAATGAAGGGTATTTAAATAATGGGCTTATCTCATGAGAATCATTTTCTTTGTTCCAGCAGTGCGCTTGACGCCGGACGTATTTGTAGTTGTTGGCTTTACTAACTCGGGTCTCTTTTTTGGCACCGGTGTGGGCAGAAGTGTCGGTCGAGTAGGGGCTAATTGAGACTAAAAAGGAGGAGTTAGTAGTGGTCTAGGAATATTTGATGGGTTTGGAATGACTGGACAGTCTTGAAATGGACATGAACGGGGTCGAACAGTCTTCAGCGGACATGAACGTGATCGAACATATACTTGTACAGACACGAGCGGACGTGAATAGACGTGAACAGACTTGAACAGACGTGAACAGACGTGAACAGACGTGAACAGACGTGAACAGACGTGAACAGACGTGAACAGACGTGAACAGACGTGAACAGGCGTGAACAGACGTGAACAGACGTGAACAGACGTGAACAGACGTGAACAGACGTGAACAGACGTGAACAGACGTGAACAGACTTGAACAGACTTGAACAGACTTGAACAGACTTGAACAGACTTGAACAGACTTGAACAGACTTGAACAGAACCCAATAAACAACCAGAGGAAAACACTTACACTGAGGACTACATATGGCACACGGGAAGGTGACTCCGATACTTCTTCTTCTTCTTCTTCTTCTTCTTCTTTTGAAGGGGCACTGGATACAGTCGCCCTAATAGCCTTCGGTTTCGACGCCGTCTTCTTAGCTAGATATGGAGTGGCCACACTTATAGACATCTCCGACTCAGGCGAATGGTCTCTCTCAATCTCCCGTAGCGGAGCTCGATGGGAAAATGAGCTCTTCTTTGTATTTAGAGGACTACCGGAAGTGCTGCTTTCAGGGTGTAGCATCATAAGTGCCCGACGCGCGTTATATGAAGCAGCAGCAGGAGAATTTGGTGGTGGGATGTTCTCCTTGTCGATATCCAGGGCCGACGGTTTGGAAGGCAAGCCGGTTCTACCTATTGGTATACCGTCGACTGAAAATTTATTGGAAGATAGCGTATCTTTATAGACTTCCATTGTTTATGGTTACGATCGGGTACGATAATAATTAACTTGATAACTGTGATACTACGCCACGCTCTAAATCGCACACACGTATGTACATTCACTAATCAAACTTCCAGTTACAAACTCCAACAACAGTCACTGGCGATATTTACCATTAACTTCGAAACTGGTTTATGTCTCTGTGGTTAATGCGCGTTTTGATCATGATCGCTCTTACCTCAGCGGCTCGATTGTTTGTATCCTCGTACGGCTTCCGTTTGTTTAGAACATTCCTATCATGGAAGCGCGGCCGCCGATCTTCACTTTTATATCGAGAGACTTTCTATTGCTTTTGCCAGCAATATTACTGCTACTATCTTGTTTTTTACTACTGAATAGTTTTTACATTTCCTTTCTTTGCGTGATGGACCAGTTGATTGATTTATCAACCCCAGTAAAGAAAAGCCAAGAGAACATTGCTACCGTACAGCCTGCTAAAACTACCACCTCCGCCGGTCCTTATCCAGACTTTACACCACATCTCTCAAAAGCTTTGGCTGAGTGCTTTAAGAGGAGAAGAGAGTCGCTGCTTCTCGAAAACAATAGAAAGCCATTTTTTGCATTAGAACACTTGGACCAAGTACATGAACGAGGGACGAGAACGATTGAGCAGCAACTGAATCGACAAGTACACGTACAACCTCATCTTGAACCAGAGTCGAAAATATTGTCCAAGTTACCAGTCGAGAATCCAATTGCATCTAGTTCCACTCCCGTTCCAATTCCGCCATTGTCACCCTCCCATACCGAACTTCAACATCTACATCTACAAATGGAGCCGGATATCTATACTCGCATAACAACAATCGATACTCCTAAATGGAGAGACCTGACTACTCCAGTATTGAAGGCCATTAAATTAAGGCGGGGGTCGCCTACAAAGATGAATTATGAAAATAAGGAAAACCTACTAGACGAACAACATACCCGGCTAAATATGAAAGCGCTAGACCTTCCATCTCATACGAATCTTACACCGAGGCTGGTGCCTGCTGCCCAAGAATCAAGAAAACGATCCATGGACTCGCCAAGTACTCCATCTAGTATTCGCAATCCCAAACACAGGCGGGTCCTCAGTCAGAGAAGAAAGGACTCTACAAATGTCCCCACTAGAACGCTCAGGCCCAGAATCATCACTCCCAAACCTCGAACTGCGTCCATTGCCGAATCAGAAACTACTATTACTTCACCTCCCACTGACAATAATCTTGGACTAGAATCCATTTTCCAAAGAGCTGTAGAGCAAAGCAGCAGGCTTCCACTTCAACCCGCTTCTAATACAAATTCAACTATGACTCCGAAGATCGGCAGAATTCTCAATTTACAACACCAATTGACTGGAAACCTCGCTATTCCTAGCAAGCCTATACCAGTCTCTGTCAGTCCCACCACTGATTATAAACTCTCTTCCATTGACCAAGTAGCCTCATTAGAAGACCAATTGCGAGATTCACGATACCAACAATGGATCTATCAACGCCGATTGGCAAATATGGAGAGCCTGGTAGAGTTTTTAGAGCTGGAAAGAAGATTCCACGCCTACTAACGATCAACCATAATTGGCTGTTTTATTTATTCTAATAAAGGTTTGCTCAATAAATAATCAATTTATATAAAACTTAGACTTCAACTTTAATTTCATATCTTACCTCACTATACAAGAGTCAACTTATGCTCCCTTAGAAACAGATAGTCCTTCATACACTCTTGTACGGAAGATTTGATTATTTCTACACCCTTGGCATCGAATTTTGGTTTCCATTGTCGCTCCCATTTATCATAGTCAACAACGAACTCATCCTTGTGTACCTTTTTATTCTCATCTTTGCGTTTGAATCCAGTCGACTTTAAGCAATCGTCGTGCCATCCGTTCCACTTCTCAAACGCTTGAGCCACGTTAGGGTTGTTTTCATCCCAAGAGAGCATTGAGTTATCAAATGGAAGCTCAGTGGCCTCACAGATGCGTTTTATAACTTGTTCAGGATCAGCAATTATATCTGTGGCATCGACAATCAGCGGCTTTTGACCACAGTTCACCAAATATTCATACAACACACGAAGCTCTCTGTATCCAGCTTCCTGAGGTCGATAATGATCGAACCCTGTTTTCTCCGAATCTGGAGGGATACATCGCTTGTAGTACGACGGAACAGACAGATGCGGGGATCTAATGAGAAAGACAAACTGAAACGAGTGGAGAGCGTCAAAAGGGAGGACAGTAGGAGTCTCAGCAGCATTCCCGTTCTGAAGAGCACCGGACTTTTTGAACGATTCGGCTACGTGGGCCGTTGTTCCCCCATTCTCGGGCATCAGATATGAAACCATGTCTTTAATGAACAGCCGCTTATTCATCTTCTTGCCCTTTTTGGCCGTTGCCGAGAGCTCATCAAAGACATCAGCGTAGGTAGTATTCACATACTTGGATTCACTTCTCTTTGAAACCGAATATCTATCGGACAGCCTCTCCGGGCCGAAATAAAATGGATCTCCAAACGGTTCGTGAGCACAAACTACATCATCTCTTGTCATAAAGCTTCTTTCCAAAGCAGTTGACATGGAACGAGGGTGAGTAGCTAAGAAGATCGAAGACATGATGAGTATTTGCAAAGTTACGTCCGTTGGTGTTTGGGACTTTATATTCGAGGAAAGGATCTAATTTTATACTGTGGTACTCAGGCGAAAGACCGACAAAGCAACGAGAGTAAAAGTTCTCTTGGGGAAATGACGGGTGATTGTTATTGCTGTTCTAACTGGAATTTTTTTGACTAAACTTGATATGTCTACATCATAGTGCATACGTACAATGGGCACAACGCAGGGTAAGATGAGATGAGAAGAGAAGACGAGTAGAAGCTGTCAAATTTTTAGCAGTGAACTTGTAGTAATATTTTGGGAGTATGCTTGAATATACGATACAGCTAAATTTACAGTTGAGTATGTAATATAGCGCACGTACAAGATATACCGTCTACATAACGACAAGCTTCTCTTTGAACAAACTTTATTATTGCCTATCATCTAATGCTATTGCTATTATATTACGCTCTTATAATGCTATATATATATACTATTAGCCTATACTGCATATACTCTGCCATCCTACGAATATAACCATCTACAGTTCTGTCCTTCCTGAATACAAATATAGCATCTAAAAGAACGGTTAGCGACAAGTCACTTTCTAATTTCTACGCCGATATTAATGACTTGAATAGCCTTCTCAAACACGAATTCAGGATTTTTTACTATCTAATTTCCAAATGGATAACATCAATGGATATCAGTTGTCCCTATCTGGTTGTTCATCATTTTATGTTTGAGAGAGGCCAAATCAAGCCAATTGTGAAAACTTACTCATTTAATGGCCAGTTTGCTGGAAGAAAGAAACGAGACTGAAATAGCTGGTCTTGGAATCAAAATTTATAGACAAATAATTTTTGAAACCGGGTAACTTGAGATGTATGTAAGTGAAAAAAAAAATCTCAGAGTGATCAAGCTGAGGTACACCTTCATTGCTAGTAGAGTCTTGAGAACCGATTCGAGCGGAAGTGAAAGGAACCACGGGTCTGGGAAAGCCCAGCCGCCAGAGGCACAACACAAACTGTAGTAAAAGAGACTTTTTAATACTTAATACATAATGCTTTTATATTTTTTCGTTTTCGTTTATACAATACTTAAGCAGAATCCTTCTTTAAAGTACCAGTGAAAGCATGCTTCTCAGCAACAGTTTGGAATCTACCCTTACCGAACTTAGAAGCAGTGTCAATCCATTTGAGTTGGACCTTTTCAAGAGCCTTTCTAGAAGTGTGGACTTGGAGAGACTTTCTTAAAGTGACGACTCTCTTCTTAACACCAGGAATGGAACCCTTGACAACGATGAAATCGTTGTTGATCTCACCATATCTGACAAAACCGCCAAGAGGAGTGATGGTCTTCTTAGTACGGTCGAATTCAGTGGATCCACTGGACTCGTCACCAGCCTTACCAACACGGTAAACCTTGTGATTGGTAGAAGTACGGTGATGATAACCGTCTTGACCGGCACGGGCAACAGTCCATTGGACGTGGGAAGGATGCCAAGCACCAATACAAGCAACCTTACGGAGACCACGATGAGTCTTTCTTGGAAGCTTCTTAGTACCCCAACGGGCGGTGACACCCTCGTAACCGTGACCCTTGGTAACAGCAATAACATCAATGACTTCGTCTTGTTCGAAAACAGAGGCAACGTCAACAGTCTTTTCAAAGTGCTCTTGAGCCCATTCGATCTTGTCCGAGATGGAACCACCGTTGATTTGGATTTCGGCAAGGTGGGCCTTCTTTTGACCAAGAGGAGTCTTTCTGATTTGAGTGTGAGCAAGGACACGGACAACAGTAGCGTACTTCCTGATACGTTCGAGTTCTTGAGCAACACCAGAAGAACCCTCAGAGTACTTCTTAGCGTATTTGGTGAAAGCCTTCTTCTTAGACTTGTACCAGTTCTTGTAGAAACGTCTCTTGACTTCGTCAGACAAGTGCTCGGCCCACACAGTGGTCAACGAACGGAGACCACGAGGAGTCTCAACGTAACCGACAACACCAACAATAACGAGAGGAGGAGTGTCAACTACAGTGACGGCTTCGACGATTTCACGCTTGTCCATCTTGGATCCACGTCTGTCCAAGTCACGGACAGTGGTGGTCATACCGGCCTTGTAACCAAGGAAGGCAGTAAGGTGAATGGGCTTAGTCTTGTCATCGACAGGGAATGACTTAACCTTTCCTCTGTGACGAGCAGCCCTCTTTCTGGGCAAGAATCCAAGGGAACCGTGTCTAGGTTCTTCGTATTTACGATGAGACATGTCGAACTAGTGTCTTCTGGTCTAAAAAAGTGGTATTGATTTTTAGATGTCGAATGAGTTGAAGAAGATAATTTCAATCCTGCTTCCTGCACATAGTTCATTCACTTGAGCTAATTGAGTCGAGTTCTCCAGGGCTTCTCCTGGTATGCATGAAAAAACTTTCGTTCTCAAATATACTGCCGTTGACCTTCCTAAACAGGTAATGGACTGTGACTTTGTAACTTGAAACTTTTCAGCCGTGCGGTCGGTCGTTTAAGCTCGGGACGCAGGGACCTCCAGGCAGGGGGGCCGTAGGAAGATGCCTCTGGAGGTCGGGCTCCGCTTCGCGGAGGGTTCTGGGTTAGAATGGATATATATATTATATATATATATATATATTGCCTGTCGGATGAAAATCCGCAAGTCATAAGAAACACAGCCATAGCTTGGCTAAAACTAGATCGTATCATAAGTTACTACACACAAACTATACAATTATATATAGACCACAAAAGCCATGCAAAATGTTTGTTGTTTTGTTTTCATTAATAATCTATAGAAGCGGGCAATTCGGTTAGGCACTAACATTATGACGGAATTTGCCTACATTTTCTCTTTGAGCATTCTCGCGCGCGTTGCGAACAACCTCGAGAACATCCTTTAAACTCGACTTCCAGGTATCAAGGCGGGTCAAGATAGATGCCCATTGCTCAGCACCAAATTGGCCCACTGGAGCGGCGCGGTGAATATCGAATTCTTGGGCCATTTGACTTAAACGGCCTTCAACAAGTCCTGCTCGGATAGTGTCAATCACCCATAATTCGACTTCATCGTCAGCCACATCAATGGCCTGGGCGATCTCGCTATATGGAATGGTTCTGGAGGTTTGCGATGCTTTGTAAACAGCAGATCCTAAAGCAAGCACCTTGACTTTCTTTTCTAAGACCTCCCATTCTTGTTCAGTAATAGCACTGACATTGCTCTTGGTGAATGTCTTGAAGGAGGTATAATCACCAGAAGTGACGATTTCCAGTAATTTGAAAACGTCACTGTCGGAGCTCTGCAAGCCCTGGACAGCCTCTAGGGCCAAGATATCATCGAAATCATACACGAAATCAGCCAAAAGAGCTGTAATGACCAACTTCTTACTTAGAATAGCACTATCCTCGCTCCCAGCTGATAACGAGCTGACCGCTTTAAGTAAATATTTGTATGAGACCTCACTGTCGATAGAAGAAGATGCTAAAATCTCACTGACTTTATAATAAACGTCCTTCTTGACTGCATCGTCCACACCCCAGTCCGTCAACCATTGAGGCAGTTGTTTAAGCTGACTGATCAACAAATGGATGTTCTTAGTCTCATCAGCAAACGCCAAAATAGTAGTGAACACGTTGTACCTCAAGGGGGAATTGGTGGGAAGGATATTGAACAGATTGGTTAAAACAGATAAAACTTGTAAAGGATCAGCCTTTGACGATGATGATAAGTTGTTTAGAACGATTGGTAATACCTCAGTCAAGTTAGGAGAAAACGTCAAAATGTGTAGGACCAGGTTATAGGCAGATTCAAACTCCTTTTCAGGAGCCTCGGAAAGAACAGCCGACTTCTCAGCAACAGCCAAAAAGGTCTTTGCTTGATCAACTTCGGTCTCGGATTCCATTAATCCGGTTGTGTATTTCTCAAAACTGGCATCTTCATCAGCAGGTGGATCCAGCTTGTCGATGTAGGCAGCAATCTCCTGGACAAAGTCGCCCAAGACGCCATCGACGATCATGTAATTAAGCTGAGTAGATTCTGACATTCTTTGTGACGGGTCAGTAAGTACAAAATGGCAAAAGATAAAACGCGAACTTTATAACTTCAGCTTCCGTTCGTTGGTGTTAGTAGGCGCTATTTTTTATCAAAAATGCCAATTTTTCATTCTCTCAACACCCTAAACCTGGCCAACCCTCCTCTAAGAAAATATCCCCCAGCGGTGTATGTTCAGTCACGTGATGCTAATGGCGATATTCAGAGCTGGGAAGCTGATCTGTTCAAGGGTCCTATATAATAATCATATTTACTGTAGCTATGTCACACGGGTAGGAATGACGTTTAAAATCGAGCTCCTTTCTGCTATTAATTGAATAGTATTATATTTTCATGTTAATTTTCATATTATTAAGATTCTTATACTATAAATTCTCACATTATACCCTAAATTATTAAATATTAGTATTTTCAAAGTATACATACTTTTTTTCTTAAAAAAACTAATTAAGAATGGGTCCGAAAAATTCAATAATATCAGCACCAATCTCATTAACAAACTCCTCAAGAGCAAAATGTCCTGAACTGTAAAGCTTCAACTTCAAGTTCTTGACATCGCGCTTGAAAGCTTCGGCCCCTGCAGAAGCAAAGATATAGTCGTTCTTTCCCCAGGTAGCCAAGACGGGAACATCCGAAGTACGGAAGTACTCTTGGAACTCGGGGTACAATTTAACGTTTGTTTGATAGTCATGGAACAATTTGACCTGAATAGCAGTCTGACCAGGTCTCGAGATAAGAGCCTTGTCCAAGTAATAAGGAGTAGGATCAACGGCCTCAGGGTTTGTAAATCCAACGCTGTACTGGTCCTTGATATTTTTAGGATCCTCGACAAATTTAGTCAATCCCTCAACGAACTGGGGATTCTGTTGATCGACCTTCCAGTACTGTTCAATGATTCCCCAGAATCCATGGTCTAAGCCTTCAACATAAGCGTTTCCATTTTGGCTTACAATTCCTGTGATTTGGTCAGGGCGTTTAAGCGCCAAACGAAGACCAACAGGAGCACCATAATCAAAGATATAGATGGCAAACTTGGTCAATTTGATTTGATCAACAAACAGGCCAATGGTATCAGACAAATTAGCAAAAGTATACTCAAAGTTGTCAGGTACTTCAGTATAGCCGAATCCAGGAAGATCAGGGGCAATCACGTGGAAATAAGGAGCAAGTACAGTAATCAGATTACGGTACATGATGGAAGAAGTAGGGAATCCATGGAGCAACAGGAAGCTGGGTTTGGTGACATCTCCAGCCTCTCTGTACCAAAGGTTGACTCCATTAGAGAGCTTGGTGAAAGTAGTAGTAGGAACAATAGACATATTGGGCGAGTTTGGTAGTAGTAATTAGCAGACGGTTTTATTTATTAGAACTGTTTAATTAATTGATTGTATGAATCAAGAGATCATATACTAGACAAACGGGCCCGTATTTATATTGTTTGTGTTTTGTGACCATGCCATAACGACACTAGAGTTCACCACAAAACCCCATTAATAATCTTGACCAGGTTCTTTACATTGACAGAGTGGAATTTATGCTGGAATAGGGTCGTTGAGATGGGCTCTAACTACTCCGCGGTACGATGAACTTTAAGCTTGCCTATGAAGCGTTAGTATGTGGGCTCTAACTACTCCACGGCCTAGATCGACAATCGAAAACGGAGATTATGTACGCATATCACCTGTGCTTGAGGTCCGATGTCAACTTCACAAGGTAAAGATTACGTGAGAAAGAAGGAATAAATGACGTACTTGTAGTTGGTTTGGGATTTTGTAATATTGTCGGTTATGATGGAGAAGCTGACTTGAAATTTAGTAATACGGACGTGGAGTGAGAAGGAGGAGGGGGGTGAAGGAGGAGGGGGAGTGAGGGTGGTGGTGGAGGAGGAGGAGGAGGAGGAGGAG